>OVAN01011990.1:235-14150 GCA_900406275.1 Anastatica hierochuntica | reverse complement strand
CCGAAAGGTTCTGTTTTCTAGTTTCAGAGATCCAGGGTTGCATCACTTCTTGTTAACACTCACTCCGTGTACGTCGAATATACAAACAGATAGTTTGGCTCGAAGATCCCGTACCTTTTTTCATGATTTCATATTTGTAGATTCTTCAGCTACAAAAATTTACCATTTGGCATCACTTTATTACCATCATTTAAAAATTGATATGAGAATTAAAATAAAGCGCTAACCTTAACGTCTTTTATTAAAAATGATATTAAATTACTATATTTCTTATCAGTTATTGGTAAATGATGTTAACAACTCGAAGTTGATTATTAAAAAAAATTAACCTAAAAACTCTTTCTCTTTCACGTTAAAAAAACTCTTCCCTTTCAGAAAAAATCCTAAGTAGAGAAGATCTTTTTGTAGTAGATCGAATTTTAGTAGAGGTGTGAAAAGACAAAGATCTACCAGCGGTGACCTTTTAATCAGCGGTTTTGAACGCTTAAGGGGGGCGTTAGATCTCGATTGCAACTGTCCTTCTGATTGATGGTTCTGAATAATCAATGTTTCTGCGTCTGAGAAGCTCTGCGCAAGCTGATTACCACAGTTACTTGGCCGAGTTCATGACCGGTCAAGAGAGAAAAGACCTCGTCGAGCACACACACTCTTCGCCAACAAGTCTGCTTAGCTTTGTTTCGTTTCTCCCCTTTTTCACAATCCAAATCCTAGATCTAGTTATATGTGAATATTATTTGCAATTTATTTGATTGAGCGATATTCTTATTGGAACAGGGTTCCTCTTCCTCGCTCAGCAAACTCCTCTCTCGATTTCAGTTGATTTGATTATATTTGGGTTTTGAGTTTTTAAATCATGAATTTGTTTCGATTTTTGTGACTCTAGTTCACTGTAGTTTTTCTCCATCTGAGAAATTAGGTAGAGATGTGGATTCTCTGTTGATCTACAATGGGTTATGGTTCTTATAAGCATGGATGGTGTTCGTAGGCTCAGGTCTAGGATCTCTTATTATTGATTATCGAGAAGGCAAGAAGGGTTAGGAGATAAATCTTCTTTGATCTAAGCACCAGTTAATGAATCTTTTACTAAAGATTTCTACAAGTTGTACTCCTCAATTTGGGTAGTTTTTACTTATGAAGAAGTCACTAAATTTCAAGTTTCATTGTTTGCATCTAGTTTGTAGAAATCTGAATTTATATTTTGTGATATTGTTTTCATAATGAACAATGTGCCTCAAAAGTCTTTTGTGTATTCTTTCTAAATCAAAGAAGTGGTGAAATGAAAGAGCATGCAAGAAACAAATTTGGTTTCGGTAGTTTGTTAAGGTTTAAGAAAACCAATAAAGAACTGATCATTTTAGATGATAAATTGTGAACATGTAATCTATTTTCTTTCTTAAATCAGAAATTGTGAACATGTTTCAATTTATATTTTCCAATTAAACATATTTAACATTTTTATTTTTATTTTCAGTATAAAATATGATTATCTTTAATAATAAGAGTGAACTTGAATAGTAACCCAAAAAAATAGTTTTATCGTTTCACCACAAAAAACTAATAAAAGTATTGCATCACTTTAAAATCGATGCAGATGATGATGTTTAATGTCATTTATAATACTAAAATAAATGATACTAGACTGTAATTATAATGTCATTTATAATTGATGCAAATAGTGATGTTTAATGTCAGTTATGAAATGATATTAAACTATAACGTCATTTATAAAAGCAATGCTAAATAAATAGCTTTACTGAATTTAACATCGCTTTTTATAGCGACACTATAATTCAAACGTTGCTTTAAAAGCGACTCTATACTTCAAAAAAATGATGTTAAGTCAAGTGATTTTTGTAGTGTTCTCCTCCGGATTGGTTATCCAATTTAGGAGACAACTTCTGATTAATGTGTGATTGACAAAAACAAAACATGGTCAATCATAAGTTAAATCTATAAAATTTTCTCTATTATAAGATTTATACTAATTATGTGTTTCTGGTAACTGTTGCAAGTGTTAGATTTATTTGGCGTATAAAACAATTTTTTCTCATTTAAAAGTGAAAAATATAGTATATTCTAATCAATGAAACATGTTTATTGGTTTTGTATGTGAGTACATCTATAAATTAAGAACCATCTATAGCAATTGCTTTTGATTCAAATTAAGAATTTTATAAATTAAAATTTTTTTAAAAATATGGATTTCAAACTTATGCTAACCCATGTTTTATTTATAGAGATGATAACTTTTCTTTGATAATAAATTTAGATAACATAACCGTAAATAATGTATCTAAAGCAAGAAGAATCTATTTTAATCCTTAAACTGCAAATTTGTTTTAATTAATCCATAAAAGAATCTATTGTAATTATATGTACGTATTATAATATTTCTATATTGAAGACTAAAATTTTATACCATCATAATCTAAAAAAAGAAGCAAAGTATGAAATATTATACACAAAATATGGCATGATATTTAGAAAGAAATAATATAAATTTTATAAAATATTAGTTATTTTTAAAGTATTGAGTAAATTAAAATAATGTACCTCATATTGGTTTTATAATCTTTAATATATTTGATATGAAGTGTCTTAAAAAATTGGCATTCAGAAATATTATATGTTATTTTATTCGTTAGATGATATGTTCTTTTGATTGAAAACTTTATATATGTGTAAAAAATTATAGTCGTTTTATTTTATTCGTTAGATGAAATTTTATCCGCGCATAGCGCGGAGAGTCTTCAAGTTTAAAAAAATAGATGTACTCACATACAAAACCAATAGTCCCTTATGCACTAAATCATCAAATGACAAATGACTTATCTAATATATCAATTAGATTGTTTCTACATCCAAAGCCTATATGGACAACCGACATAACTTCCAACAATTAAAAAACATGATCAACCATCAATTAAATCTATAAAAGTTAAAATAACATCTGCGTGGTCGCGCAGATCAAACTCTAGTTAATAACCTAATACTTATTGAGGATTTTAACAGTGTTGAGGCATGACAACTTACTTCTGCTTATATCTATCACTAATATTTTTTGGATCAAGACATGAAACCCATTGAGAAAGTTAATTGTTTTAAATGTATCAAATATGATTAGCAAGATTGAAACAAGTTTTTTGGTAATAATGATGAAGTAGATAGACCACTAAATTTTTTTTTGGCCGTTGAATTAATGAAAAAAATTTCCATAAACAGTTTGAAGACATTGGTGGAGGAAGAAGTCAAAGAAAATTTTTTGAGACTCCAACTATGAATCAGCATCATTTGCAATTTGGTGAGACAATCACCCAACGGCGTATCATGGTTATTGTCGCTTCCAATGATTCTTAAAAGTTAATTTTAAATGAGGTTTTTGTGAAGATGGCTGCAAAAGGGAATACATTATACTACGGAAACCACAATAAATTCTGACACATGTTGGTCTTGGAGCAGCATAAATTATTGTCTTGAGCATGGTGATGGACCAACATGTTTTTCACAAATGAAATGTTTTTGAATTTGTTGCATGGTCTCATGTTATGGAATGTACATTATGTTAATATATCGTTTGTACATTTTGGTTTTTTATGGTTTGGGTACTCAGGTTAAGATACATTATCTTGTATAAATATGGATTTAGTTCTTTAATGTTCAATAACAATATTATGGCTTTGGTTTTTTGACATGGTATCAGAGACACTAAACAAACAATTGCTCTAGATTGATTTTTGTTTCTTCTTCTGCGTTTTTCTCATTTGGTAATGGATTTATTCGCATCCCTATCAGTTCTCATTTGATCTATGAACAACCCACTTCTTCATCATGATTGGTTCCGACGATCTTAGGGATTTTGATATGAGCGTCATGTCTAAGGAGTTTCACGCAAAAAGATACTCAATCACGTGTGATTATGCAGAGAAGAAATGTATCTCCTTATGATTTATCCTTAAGCGACGACTCTAGTTGCTTGTTATCACTACCTCTTCTTAAAGGTGTGAACTATAATGAATGGGCTTCTAACTTGTACATGTCTTTGAAAGCAAGGAAGAAGCTTGATTTTGTTGAGAGTACAATCCAATGTCCTAATGAAGATTTAGATGACCATGAAGATTGGTGGACGAACAACACGCCGATTTTTTCTTGGAACAAATTACCATTTCTAAGGATATTCGTTATACTCTCTCACATGTAGAGACTGGTAGTGAACTCGGTAACCATATTAAACTACTCTAGAGAAAATTTAGTATCAAAGAGTGACAACTGGGAGCGAAAAAAAATAATTAAATTTTTATGAGAAAAAACAAACAGCGATGTCGTAGCTCATTAATCTATGTTATGGGTTCGGACTATGTTTTAATTTTTTGGCTCACTCTTTAAATTTTTCTGATTATATTGTAAGTCCATGGCAACCTACCTTAATAATAATGTTGTTGGGCTAATCTCGGTGGTGACTCCATAACTGGTGTGACTCCGTAACTGGTGGTGACTTCCTCATTGAAAGTAAAAAATCAACCTATTAGTTGAAGAAAAACTGCGTCACTGTTGTTTTTGTATTTCTCTTTTATCATTTGCAATAAAATGGCGTCATTGGTTTGTATGTTTATTTTTCATGCATATCGTTTGTACAGAGAGAGAGGTAAAATTATAGATATTGAAAATTGAATAATTAAAATTGGTACCTTTTTGTCTTCTTTTAATATTTTGATTGAAATGGTTAATATGAAAAATTGATGCTTTACACTCGATCTATTCTCTCAATCGTAGAAAAATTTCAACAAAAATTTCAAGCAAACATATACTTGTTGAGATTTCAGTATCTCTTACATTTGAAAATATTTTTGCACTGCGAAAATTGTTATGGTAAATTTAAGGGGCGGCTCTTGTGCCACTATGGAAAGCAAAGTAAAGAGTAAGAAAAGACTATGAAAATGGTGAAAAGCGTTGCTTTATTGATTGAATATATAAGTTTTCGAATGAAAACATTAGGGTTTACACAGAGTTATATTTATAGCAATCGGGGATGATGAAGATTGATTTACCTAGATATTGCATAGATTTGTGCAATTAATGAGGATTTAGAATGTAGGAATGTTTCCTTTATTCTCGATCTTCTGCATCTACCATGAAAATCTTGAGGAATATAAGGAGAATCTTTCCTTTTTCATTGGTGATATGTCCCTTGGTCGAGAATCCAGTCATGTCATGTTCTCTGGTGTTGCTTCCCTTGGTAGTGATTTATTCTCTGCTTGATTCGCTGGTTCATCAATTGCTTCAAGCGTGGCTCTTTCCCTTCCTGTCGGGGATGATTTATTTTACCGGCTGCTAAGAACGACCTCTGGCAGGCGACATGTTATTAGATTATCCCCTGTGGGCGAGTAGGATAGTAAAAGAAATCAGAAAAGATGCAAAGCCATAGGGCCTAAAGGCGAAATTTATGATAAATAAAGTAAAAATAAAAGATAAGTGGACTTGAGCGGCTTTCGGAGGCCCGATTTCGCTTGGGTTAGTTCATCGTTGGTTTTTTCTTCCATTGGTTCTAGGCCACCTTTAGTGAAAACGAGGCAGCGCCTTGTCTCTTTGGTTTTTCATTTCAAGGTAGTCTGGTAGCATGACCTGGAATTCTCTTGGTCTCCCTTGATTTCTTTTCTCTTGCTAGGGGTTGGAAACTTCAGGACCTGATGCAGCGTGGAAGGTATGGCTCCCATTTCATGAATCCAGGGGCAGCCTAAGATAGCGTTGTAAGCGGAAGGACTGTCGATGATTAAGAATTTGGTGGCTTTGTTGATGCCTCCTAAGTACAATGGAAGCATTGCTTCACCTACGCTATGCTTCACCTCATCATTGAATCCTACCAGAGGGACCGTCTTTCTGGTTAGCATATCAGCCTCGAGGCCAAGGTCTTCTTATGCCCCGATGAACATGATGGTTGTGGAGCTGTCGTGGTTCACTAGGACCCTCTTCGCTAGGCAATTGGTGATGGTCAAGGTAATGAATAGAGCGTAGTGATGGAGGTCAGCAGCACCTGCATATTCATGAGTTGAGAAACTGATAGGGTCGCCTTGAACAGTTTTGCACTTTTCTTCGCCCTTCCTCTAGTCGGGTCTGCATGGTTCGAGTGCTTCTTTTTGTTACGGTGTAATTGACTCCGCTTACTTCCAAACCTCCAGAAATAACATGGATCATACGATCATGTTGTGGTGGCGAGGTAGGGGTCATTTCTTCGTCGGTCCGATCCTCCTCACTGGCTTTCAGCCGGTCTTTAGCCTTTTGGGACAAGAATTCCTACAAGTAACCCTTCATCAGCAATTCATTGACTTCAACGTGCAGCAAAACACAATCTTCTGTCCGGTGACCGTGGTCTTGATGGAACTCGTACCATTTGTTAGGGTTTCTCTTCATATTTGACGTCCTCATCTTCTGAGACCAATTGACCTAGAGGGCCATTTTTCGAAGCACGTAGATTAACTCAGTGCCTTTGATAGACAAACTATGGTAATTGGGCTCGGTGGTCACTCTTATACTCAAAGGGCGGTGACTACTCTTGGTGCTTCCTCTACCGAACGAGTTTCTGGTTGGTCGATCATAGGGTTTTTCCTTGCGGCTCTCCTTCTCGCTCCGGATGATTCGAGAGTTAGGCTTTGCAACGCTGCAACGTTCTAGTCTTCCTTCCATCGGATCTGGGCTCAGGCTTTGGAGAGAACGCCTTACATGGTGTGGCGTTGGTACTTGGTTAAACCTTTGTAGAGATCCCCATCTTTCAAGAGACCTCGTTTGAAGGCGGAGATCGCCGTGGTGGCGTCACAGTCAGAGATGGCGATCTTCTCCTGATTAAAGTGAAAAACATAGTGACGCAGCGTTTCTCCTTGAAGCTAGTTGACCTCGTAAAGGTTTTCCGGCGTCTTTTCTATGACTCGGCTACTCACGAATTGTTCTACAAAGAGGTTAGTTAATCTTGCAAAAGAGTCGATGGCTCCTCTTCGTAAACCAATGAACCACTGCAATACGGGTCTGATGAGGCTTTATTCGAAACCTTTGCACATACTTTGTTTATACTGAGCTATATGATTATCGGGATAGCTGGTCCCGTCGTACGTCTTCATTGTGGGGAAGGTGAATTTTCTTGGCATCTCTGTTGTCGTGATCTCCTCTAAGAAAAGGGTGTTAGAATAAGAACTTTGCACGACTTTTCGGATTGCCAAAGCCATGCCTGGGAGGCATCCAATCAACGAGTGTAACTCATCGAGAAGCCTAGAGAATTTTTCCACGATCTGGGCCGTGATGGACACCTGGAGAATATCACTTTGCCCCGGGTGCTGCTCATGCAAGGTGGGATTCCCAGGGCGTGGAAGCACCGATCTAATGGGATCTCCGCTGCCAAGCGCCGATGCCNGGGGGGGGGGGGGGGGGGGGGACATTGATCCTTGTATTGCTCGTTTTGATGGGTGTCTTGAAAGGTTGCCCACAACTACAGGAGAATCGAGGGACTGCATCGAGTTGATGGGCCCCTGGAATAATCTTCAAGCTTAACCCTCATGGCCTCCACTTCGTTGGTGACAGTTGGGTCGGTGGGAACTTCCTTTTCTTCGATACCCTTGGGGGGATCAATTTTCGTGCCTCCCATGGGAATGTTTTCTTCAAGGTTGGTTGTCATATCTTGCTCCGACCTACTCATCGTCACGTAGTTTGTTATAGTAGCGCCAAACTGTTATGGTAAATTTTGGAGCGGCCCTTGTTCCACTACGGAAAGCAGAGTAAAGAGCAAAAAAGACTATGAAGAGGGTGAAAAGTGTTGCTTTATTGAGTGAATGTATAAGCTTTCGAATGAATACATTAGGGTTTACACAGAGTTATATTTATAGCATATCGAGGATGATGACGATCGAATATCCCTTAGATTTACCTTAGATATTGCGTAGATTTGTGTAGTTAATGAAGATTTAGAATGTAGGAATGTTTCCTTTATTCTCGCTTTTATGCATCTACCATGAATATCTAGAGGAAATATAAGGGGAATCTTTCCTTTTCCATCGGTGATATGCCCCTTTGTAGGGAATTCGGTCATGTCGTGTTCTCTGGTGTCGCTTCCCTTGGTATTGCTTCATTCTCTGCTTGATTCGCTGGTTTAGCTATTGTTTTGAGCGTGACTCTTTACTTTGCAGTCGGGGATGATTTATTCTACCCCAACAAAAATTATAGTTGTCAAGTATATGGAGCATTGTCTCATTTGATTCCAATGCATCTTTCAACGTGTACAATGTACATTAGTCAAATGTCATGAATATATGAAAGATCGCCACAATTAGAAAGCTTTCAAAATTCTTATATATTTTGAAGGTTGTGATGGGGAACTTAAACTTCAACCTTACTATTGCAATACAATATAATGTCAAAAAACTTTTACTTGGTTGTTTCGTTTTCGCCTCAGCTGTTCTGTATTACTAGATAAAAATTATCAAGAACATGAGGACTTTGATATTAGAAATCACCTTGACTCAAAAGAGAAGTTCGAACTAAATATTCAAAGTGAAACATAACTTCGCAATATGAGTTTTATATTCATTTTTAAACTATATTTTCATTTTTTACTTTCTAAATAACTAAACTTTCATCAATTAAAAACATTCAACGTAAATGTAATGGACCAGTCCCTATTTTTGTGAGTGGAAAAAGTCAATCACGAACTTTTTTTTGGACTATCAACTATTTAGCCCCCTACACATGGAAGAAGAATCTCGAGTTAATGACAAAATTGTCGATGAGGGTTTGTGAAAATACTTTAAACTTGGTCATGATTTGTTTTTTTGCTCATGTGTTAAGTTTACTTTTGCTTGTATTTTACTTTTTATGATAACAAAGTAATTTAGAGAGCTCTTCGTAATCAAGCGTTTTTAAAGCTTTTGACTGTACCATAATTGCACTTCATTCAACAATGTTGAAATTATGGAAGACCTTTTAGGTGAAAATTTGAAGCATGTAAGATACTTAGTTTGTTTATTCATATTTTTAAAACTTGTATACTAATTTTGCATAAATTTATTTTTGTCATTATGGTAGTAGCTCTACATATATTGAGGGAATCTCTTGCCGGATCAACATAATATATCGGAATTGATGAACGTCAAATAAAGAAAAGTATTGAGATACTACAAAATGCTTCAAAGCTTCTAACATAGAGTAAAGTTCACGAAGGAGAAGAGGCTTCATTTTTTTTTCCAAACGAATAGGCTTCGTCCATATCGAAGATTGACAAATCATATAGTTTTTTTTGGAAAAAAAGATTGACAAATCAACATTGTAGAGATTCAGCTTTGTAGTCCATTCGTTAGTCCATTAAGCTCATGGGTCCAATCTCGGTATGTAGGATAGGAAAATGGTGAGAATTTTTTAAGAACAGCATACAGCACCAAACCAGAAGTTGATTCTCTATTTATGTTTTGATTCGAAGTCTCAAGCAAAATAGAAGAAATGGAACTGATCAGTGCAATCTGAGCGAGGATAGAAAAAAATGTATTTTGCTCTCATGACGCATAGTCTCAAACGATTTGGTTCCCAAAAAAAACATTGATTTGGTTTGAAAGAAGGCATTTTTAATTTTCATTTCAATATTACATAATTTTCTAATGAGATTGTGTTTTTGAACTCCCCTAAGAGAACTTAGAATTATAACTCTAAAATTCAAATTGTATGAAAATGTTAAGATGTGATATTGTTTATCTAAGCTGATTTTATGCTTTCCAGACATGTATTCAGCGGGAAGATTGAAATTTGGTTCATTAATAACTTAATACTTATTGAGGATTTTAACAATTTGTTGAGGCATGCCAACTTATTTTTTCTTATATCTATCACTAATATTCTTTTGGATCAAGACATGAAGCCCATTGAGAAGGCCAATGTTTCAAATGGATCAAATATGATTTGCAATATTGAAACAAGTTTTTATGTGAGTATATATAAATCGTTAATTTGAATACTAATTAATTACAAATAAATATTTTTATTTCTAATTTTTTTTAGATTCATCTTGCCTAGTGATGGTTTAGCACTCACACTCTTTGATGCCAAATCAAATAAACAAATTTTGCTTTGAAAGATGAAGACTTTGATCATTTGCCAACTAAAAGGATATAAGAAATAAGTGATGCTACTGAGGTATATACACAAATAATAAAATGTTCAAAGCTTCTAACTATCAGAGTCTAATTTTTGCGTATGTTATATTGTATGAAAGGTTGGGAAAGTTAAAGTCATTTGTACTATATGTGTAATTGATACTGACTGGTCTTGGTATTATGTTAGTTGCATCAAATGCAACAAGAAAGTCTTTAAGGTTCCACAACCAGGTAATGATGTTACTAACATAACAAAAAACCTTTGTGAAAATGTGAAACTTGCAACAAGAATGTGTCTTATATAACCGCAAGGTATGTTAAAATGTTATCTTTATTTATACTAGGTCTATGTCCGCGCTACGCGCGGATTTGTGTTTGCGATATTTTGGTTTTTAGTATTGTTGTGTGATTATTCCTATCGTCTTGTTTAAGTAGTGCAGCTAGGATTTGGTTATATATCTTCTTTGCGAATGAGAGCTATTTTATACGCTTAAATTGTGACATGATTTTCTTTTGGGTGATGTCAAACTATTATATAGTTTAAGTTGAAAGAATATAATGTTGAGAAACTAAATACAGTGAATATGAATGGAGAACCAAATGATAAGGTTTGAAAAATATTGAAGAGATTCAGGAGGTGAAGGTTTACACAGTAAACCACATGTATGTAAATTTGTCTATTAATTTTTTTTTTGGAGTGGGGATGCTCGCTTTTTCCTACTTTTTGTTTTGAGGAAGTGTTAACGGTTTTGGCTATACTGAAGTTGATATTTTTTGCGGTTGTAGCTCTGGGTTCTTGGAACCTATGAATGGTACATAATGAACTTTAAGTCAAAGATATAAATAGGGACTGGTGAGGTTTTTTCCTCAGGAACCAGTCTGATGGTTTTTAAGGTTCCACCAAGTTCCATTGAAATCAGATGTATAAGACAATGCAATACTTCTGTGATCAATGGTCTATAACTTGGTCTTCTTTCAATGCACACAACCGTCGCCACCTGCACATGCAGTTACATATATTTACATCAGAACATGCAACAAAAGTATAGTGATGTGGAAGAAATAGTTATGTTTGTTGAAATCAAGATCTAAGAGATTAATAGTTTATGGTCGAGAAGATACTCTGGTGCAACATATCCAACTGTTCCGAAAACTTTTAAGGGTCTTGTTTTTTGGACCATTAACAACAGCAAAACCTAAATCTGGAATCTACATTTCATAAAAACCTAGAGCTTGAGATAGGAAGAACATATATTCAAAATATTATCATATTTGAAAATTGATTTGTTATTTTAGCGTTGAAATCATAATCCAATAGCATGTTAAATGATTTCAAGTCCCTCTACGCTGGATGGCAATGTTCATGTAAATATTCTATCCGCAGCTACAACGTTGTTCTCTAATGTAGGTCAATATTTATAAATTTTGAAAATTATAAAACCCCTTATTATTTAACTAACGATCCAAAAATTCACTATCTCTCCTGCTTTCTCTTCCTATCTCTCTCTAACTTCCTTATACAAATCTAAATAATCATTTTTTTAAAATTTGTTTCACAAATTCACCCAATTTTTATACTATATTAACTATAAAATCTATTAAATTAAAGGTGTTAAAAATTGCAGAGGTGATATTTAAGTATATATAATTGGAAGGAAAATTTGACAAAAATTATTTCTACTATATCGAGTAACATAAGTTTTTGTAATAAGCATTATTTACTTTCATAATAAAATTTAGTTTTTGTAATAGTTATACTAAGCTTCTACAAAATAATACTATCAAAATTTTTTTGGCTGTAATATTATATTCTATCAAAGACGGTAATAGTTTTCTTACAACACATGCATTGAACTTTTATAAGATGATTATAATGAAAAGAGACGTACAAAAAATTGACTTACATTGAATGTTTTTTTCAAGTTGACGGATAAAGAATAAACTTGCATGTCTTTCTTATAAATATTTTTAAGAGTATGAAAATATTTGTCACAAAGTCTTTTCTTGATTGGTTGGAAATTTATTAAGATATAGATTATTTGACGAAGGTTTTGGTATAAGTATATACTTTCTAATTAACTTTATTAGATAGTGTAATTTTATTATATAATTGTTAATTATAAAGCTTTTCACTATATTGGTTATATATATATATATTGTGTGACATTATGCACTTTTGTTTTTATCTTTTAAAATATAACATGGACAAAATCTTGTAATTCTTTTATCAAAAGAAAATCTTATAATTTTGACATCAGTTTTAAAAATATATTGCTACATTAAAGTATATGGTTTTTGTAAGAAATGGTAAATAATTTGGTAAAATTCATAACATAATTATATAAGAGACTAAGAACCATTTATACCAGTTTCCAAAGTTTAAGTTTTGGTAAATGTGCTTCGTTAAAGAACATCGACATATATGTGTCTAGTAACATCATTCCCCTGCTTCTTCTCAACTCTATGACGTTTTCCAGACTCTCAGTTGTCATGTTTATGACTTTCCTTTGAAACAGAATCACAATTATGCACATGATTTCTCTCTCTGTGATGGCTTCTGTAATCATTGTTTGATCTTTTCGTTCTACTACTGGAATTTCTATTATAATCAGAATTATCAGATGAATCATTTGTTGACAATACTTGGTTTTGTAGACTGGTAACAGATTATATCAATGATAAGGAAAAAAAAAATAGAAATTGGTTAGAGTTTCTCCTTTTTTTTGATTGGCTTCTTTTCTATATAATTCCTGAAACTTTCAAAGAAAAAAGAAAAACAAAGACGGCCCAAAGCATAATGAAATACGGAGAAGTAAGCCAAGCCCATAGCCATGGACCTCCAAGCGTGCATCTCCTATAATCAATCCGCTCAACACAAACACAATTATACATCCCACTGATGTCGCAAAGAATGTCAGCAGCGAAAAAGCTTAGTCCTTTGGCGTTTCTATGTATAAAGGCTCTTAGTATGCAATACTATAGCTTCTTCACACCGAAGGGGGTGAACTCAGGGTCAACGAAATCTTGTGTGTGTTCTTGCTTTTATGTTTAGATTCATCATGTGTGGTCTTGATGAATGTTGTTTAAAACTGGTTCAAGGTATATCGATCCCACAACAAGGTATAAAGCGATCAGACCCAAAAACTAAGTCAAATTTTCAAAAAGACATCATATGAGCTCCATGACATGGTTCAAGCTGTTAGATTTATTCAATCTATAAACCATAATCCATATCAGTTTCTGATTAATAAGAACGAAAGCGGAAGCATACCTGATGAATTCATGCTTAGGGATCTGAATGAATTAGGGAATGGATCTTCCAAAGCAAACCCTGAATGACTTTAGGTTTTTGGTGATGGGGATGCAGAGAGTTTTTGTATTTTCTGTTAGGGTTGCTTTGGGGACCATAACCCTCTATTTATAGAGAATCAATTTCTAGTTCGGCCCCTCATCAAACTAGAAATTGCCAAAGGTATCCACATATTAATATTTCATAACACTTATGCCCATAACCTTTTCTTTATCACAAAGTGACCACTACAAAATAGGTTATTTAATTAATGGCCCTAACACTTCAGGTAAGAAGGTTTCTTTATAATCATACTCCTCACCATGTCTTTAAGAGTGCGGTTCCTTCTCTCAGAAAGACCATTCATACTAGGAGACCCAGGCATAGTGTACCGAGGCACAATTCTGCATTCCTCTAGGTATCTGGCAAATGGTCCTGGACGTTGTTCACCTGAACCATCATATCTACCGTAGTATCCACCACCACGATCAGATCTAACAGACTTTAT
>OVAN01011989.1:0-14031 GCA_900406275.1 Anastatica hierochuntica | reverse complement strand
TCCAATCGAGACGCCACGAGAGATGATCGAGTGACGATTCGAAGGAAATGACGATCAGAGGGGAGTGTCAACGGGCTACGATTGAACGTTATCCGCGCCTTAGCGCCAACTGGCACCGACACAGATGCTCTGTCTTGGCGCCAATGACAAAGCTTGGTCTTGGCGCCAGTTGGCGCCAAGGCAGACACTCTGTCTTGGCACCAGTTGGCGCCAAGACCATGTCCTGGTCTTGGAGCCAGTTGGCGCCAAGACGGATATTCTGTCTTGGCGCCAGGACCATGCTCTGGTCTTGGCGCCAACTTGCGCCAAGATGGGAAGAGTGTCTGTCTTGGCGCCAGTTGGTGCCAGGACCATGCTCTGGTCTTGACGCCAACTTGCGCCAAGACGGGCCATCGGTCTTGGTTCAATCGACGTCTAGATCGACTTCTAGTTCGGTCGTCAATCGGTTTCAAGACTCGTTCGTAGGTCTGGCGTCAATCGATGTTTTAGACATTCCTGCGAAGCGACGCGGTTCTCTAATGCTTTTAGTGGTTTTGCATTGCTCCGGAGGACATATCGTGTAGTTTTGTGGAAGTTTATCCGAGGACCGTCGACGCTAGCCTTGGTACTCGGATGTTCTTAGTTTCTTTCGGACGAACAGACTCTATGCGGAGATTGGACATGATCGACTACCTTCGAAGCTGTGAAACCGGTTCGGGAAGGGACAGTATGAACGATGGGAATCTCAGAGCTTTCGGATATCCTTACGATTCCCGTATCTGAAGGAGGGCACATTATTCCCGAGACCCTTTTCAGGCATCGATTTCGTCAGGACAGTTTTTGACCCCAACAACTTGCAGGAGGAGTTCAAGAATTATAAGTTGGTGGCGATTTGCGGAGGCAGAGGAAAATGGCCTCAAAGCTCCCACCTTTGAAGATGAACCAGAAATTCCTCGTGCCTTGGCTCCTACTCCTCCAGCTTCCTCTGAGCAAAATGTTGAGAAGTCTGATTCTCCTGATCCTCTAACTACCTAGCCTCCAGACCTAGAATAAAGAAACAGGTTGCTCTCCCCTTGTGGGATTTTTTTTTGTTGATGTCGTGCCCCTGCTTGGGCTCACTCTTGCCCCTTGTGGGCTTTGTAATGACTTTATGGCCTTAGATGCCTTGACTCTTGGTTGGCCTTCTTGGCCTTGCTTTCTTTTTCCCCTTCGGGGCTTTCGAACTTATCTTCTTGCCCTTTGTGGCTCTTTATGAATATTTCTTTTAGCTCTCTGTTGTCCTTTTGCCTTAGCAAGCTTTTGACTTAGATTCAAAGATGATGCCTAGGTGGGCTTCTTATCATTAGCACTTTGGTCGGTTGGCTTCTGGCTATTAGCCTCTGGTCTTTGTTTTGACCGGCTGGCTTCTGGCTGTGAGCTTCTAGTCTCGGTGCCTTGGTCGGCTAGCTTCCAGCTTTGGGCTTTTAGTCTCGTTGCCTTGGTTGGTTGGCTTTTAGCTTTTGGCTTTTAGCCTCGTTGCCTTTGTCGATCCTCCGACTATTTGACTTCTGGCTTATTGGCCTTTAGTCATTGTTGTGTCTTGCATGAGTTCTTTGAGTTCTGAATTTGGATAATCTCATTATCTCTCTTTTTTCTAGGTTCCCATGATGCGTTTTTACCCTCTTGATACCCGGAGGTATCTTTTGGCTTGTTGGCGTTCTGTTACCCGGAGGTAACCTCTAGCTTGCGTTTTTGGCCTTTTGATACCTGGAGGTATCTTCTGGCTCTTTGGCATTCTGTTACCCGGAGGTATCCACTAGCTTGGGTTTTTGGCCTTTTGATACCCGGAGGTATCTTCTGGCTCTTCGGCATTATGTTACCCGCAGGTAACCACTTGCTTGGGTTGNCATTCTGTTACCCGGAGGTATCCACTAGCTTGGGTTTTTGGCCTTTTGATACCCGGAGGTATCTTCTGGCTCTTTTGCATTCTGTTACCCGGAGGTAACCACTAGCTTGGGTTTTTGGCCTTTTGATACCCAGAGGTATATTCTTGCTCTTCGGCATTTTGTTACCCGAAGGTAACCACTAGCCTTTTGATACCAAGAGGTATCTTCTGGCTCTTTGGCATTCAGCTATCCGGAAATAGTTGATTTTGCTATGTTGCAATCTGCTTCCTGCAGTGAAGCCACTCTCAGTCTTATTGGTTTTGCTGGTATGAACCTTCCCCACAAAGGGGTCCAAGTGCCAGACTTTTCTTCTACCTCCCACGTCTGGGTAAGTAGGTATTGATGATGCTCCTATGCTCAGACCGCATAGCTTTTGGTTGTACTGCGGCCTGGTAAGCAAGGTTAAGCTTGTTTTTGCTTTCTGCTCAACACTCTGCTTTCTGGTTAGCCACTCTCTGTTAAGCAGAATAAGCCTTTTGTCTCTTTCTTTCTTTCGGGTATTTTCCCTTGTTCAAGCAGAGTTTCTTTCTCTTTTTTTTTTGAGCTTTTTGCTTTTGCTTTGGAAGGGTACGTTTTTTATATTACTCCTTTATTGAGGAGTACTCATTCAATTTATTTTCCCCTTGCTCTTTGCTTTGGAAGGGTACGTTGTTTATGTTACTGCTTTATTGAGGAATAATCATTCAACTTATTTTCCCCTTGCTCTTTAACTGAATTTTCTCGTGAAAAAGCAGTTTTTTTTATTGATGGGTATCCGTCCTTAGACGTATCATTATTACATAAAAAGATGTAGAAAAATTGAAAATCCAAAACACAAAACGTATATGGGTTTGGTCATCCGGGTTAGGGGCATTGTTCTAGAAGAAGTAAGACTTTAGGTGTAACGCATTCTAGCTATTTGGCTATACTTTTCTGTACCTGTCTTGTAACTTGTATGCCCCTGCTCCTTTGACTTCCACGATTTGGTATGGTCCTTCCCAGCTAGGCGCCAACTTTCCCGCGGCCTTGTCCCTTGTATTCTCAAAGACTCGGCGCAACACCCATTCTCCTTGTAGGAACATCTGGGTTCGTACCTTCTTGTTGAAGCTGCGGGCTACTTCTTGTTGGTACTTCAAGTTTCGGATTCTTGCGGCTTCCATTTTTTTGTCAAGGAGATCCAAGGACAAAGCCATCAGCTCTTCATTTTCTCTTGGGTTAAAAGCTCTGACCTGGCTGTAGGGACAATGACTTCGGCTGGGGACACTACCTCTGTTCCGTAGACCATGGAGAAAGGTGTTTTGCCTATGGAAATCTTAATGCTGGTTCGGCATGCCCATAGGGTAGCTGAAAGCTCTTCGACTCAGTTGCCTTTGGTGTCGTCCAGCCTCTTTTTTAGAAGGTTGACTACCGTTTTATTGGTGGATTCGGCTTGCCCATTAGATTGTGGATATCTTGGAGTTGTGAAACTCAATTTATGCCCCAATCTTCGCAAAACTTCTTGAAGTTCTTGCTTGTGAATTGCGGACCATTGTCTGTAACTATCTCTTGGGGCGTTTCGAATCGTGTTACCACGTTCTTCCAAAGGAACCTCATAATTTGGACATCCGTAATCTTGCTTAAGGCTTCTGCCTCCACCCACTTGGAGAAGTAGTCTGTGACTACCAGAAGGTACTCTAGCTGCGCGGGAGCTGTTGGAAATTTTCCCATGATGTCCATTCCCCACTTCATGAATAGCCATGGGGAGCTTATGGACTTGAGGTTTTCCTTGGGCAGCTTGGATACTTGGGCATGCTTTTGGCATTTATCGTAGTGCTTGGCCATCTGGAGGGCGTCTTGGGCCATTGTAGGCCAGTAGGATTCTACCCTCTTGGCTCTTAGCACCAAGCTTCTTCCGCTAGAGTGAGATTCACATTCGCCCTCGTGCAGCTCCTTGAGGACTAGATCTGCGTCTTCCGGCTTTATGCACTTGAGGTATTGACCCAAGAAGGATCTTTTATAGAGTTTTATGTGGATCAGGCATCAACGGGATGCTTGCCTTTTGATCTTTTGGCATTCACTCCTCAAGTTGGGCAGGATGTCATCTCTTAGGTAGGACGTAATGGGAGTCATCTAGGTTTCTTCTTCTTCTATGTTAGAGACCTTGGGCCCTTCGGCATCTTCGTCAATAGCTGGCCATTAGAGAACCAACAAGGGTAAGCTAGTCGGCTCCATTGTTTTAGGGTTGAGGCCAGGTTGGCCAAGGCGTCTGCATGCGAGTTTTGTTGCCTTGGGATCTACGTGCGTTTGCATGCTTTGAACGAGTCGATGAGCCTCTTGGTTATGGCCAGGTACTTGGTCATGCTAGCACCTTTTGCCTGGTAATCGCCTTGCGTTTGTCTGACGATCAGTTGGGAATCATTGTAAACTTGTAGGTTTTCTATTCCCAGGTCTTTTGCCAGGCTGAGTCCCACAAATAAGGCTTCATACTCACTTTCATTGGTGGTGGATTTGAAGTTGCATCTTAGTGCTCTTGATACCACTTATCCTCTTGGTGAGATGAGCACGAGGCCTACGCATGTCCCTCGTATATTGCTGGATCCGTCCACATAGAGTTCCCATTCTTCTTCGCCTTTGTTTTCTTGTTGGATCCTGACCTCTTCTTTTGCCCCTGGTATCATTGGCGGGGTGAATTCTGCTATGAAGTCAGCCACGACCTGTGATTTGATTGCCATGGCAGGGCGGAAAATCACGTCGTACTCGCCAAGTTCCACTGCCCACTTGGCCAATCTTCCGGATACCTCTGGCTTGTGGAGTACGGATTTGATAAGGAAGGACGTGACGACTATCACTGGATGAGCCTGGAAGAAAGGGGCGCAACTTTCTGGCCGAGACGACCAAGGCGAGAGCCAGTTTCTCCAGGTGGCTATAGCGACTCTCGGTGTCCAGAAGGGATTTACTCACGTAGTACATCGGACGTTGCTTGCTTTCTTCTTCTCTGACCAAGACGACACTCACGGTGTGCTCTGAGATGGCTAGGTACAGGAGCAGTGTCTCTCTGTCTTGGGGTTTGTAAAGAAGAGCTGGTGTTGTGAGATATTCGTTGAGTCTGACTAGGGCGTCTTCGGCCTCCTGGTTCCATTCAAATTTCCCTGTGAACATAAGGGCTTCAAAGAATGCATGCGACTTGTCGGACAACCTGGATATAAATCNGTCTCGTGGAGTCTTGGGCGAAGGGATCGCTTGGATCGCCCTTATTTGCTCTGGGTTCGCTTCAATGCCCCTGTATGTGACTATGTACCCAAAAAATTTTCCGGAGCTTACTCCAAATGAACACTTAGAGGGGTTGAGCTTCTTGGTATACTTCCTAAAAGTGGAGAAATCTTGCTGCAGGTGGGCTATTTGGTCTTCCGCGCCTAAGGACTTGACTAGCATTTCGTCTATATAGACTTCCATGGTATGGCTGATTTGGTCTGCAAACATCATGTTGACTAACCTCTGATAAGTGGATCCTGCATTCTTCAACCCAAAAGACATTACCTTGTAGCAACAGATTCCGCGCAAGGTCATGAAGGATGTCTTTTCCTCGTCGTCTGGGTGCATAAGTATTTGATTGTACCCGGAAAAGGCATCCATGAAGCTCATTAGCTGGTGTCCAGTTGTTGCATCTACCAGCTTTCTATGTGAGGCAGTTGAAAAGGATCCTTGGAGAAAGATTTGTTTAGATCCGTGAAGTTTATGGAGACCCGCCATTTGCCGTTTTTCTTTTGGACCACGACGACGTTTGCTAGCCAATCCGGGTAGTGGACATCTCTAATGAAACCATCCGCCAGGAGGTTCTTGACTACATCGTTGATGATTTGGTCTCATTCAGGCGCGAACTTCCTTTTTTGCTTGACTGCCGGGTATGAGGGATCCACTTGCAGCTTGTGGATTATGATTTATGGGTCTATTCCTGGCATATCCACGTGGAACAGGCGAAGCAGTCTGCATTGGATCTGAGAAAATTTATCAGCGTTTGGCTTATGCCTTCCTCTAATCTTGCCCCTATTATGAGGTTTCTGCCTTGTTCTCTAGGTACTAGAGGAACGTCGTCCAGCTGTTCCACTTCCGACTCTTCAATATGCAATGCGGGAAGTGGCTTTTGTAATTGCTATAATGGAGTTGTCTTTCCCTTCAAGGTGGTCTGGTAGCATGATCGAGCGTTTTCTTGCTCACTCTTAATCTCTTTGATTCCCCAGGGGGTTGGAAACTAATACTACTCTCATGGCTAAAAGTCATATTCGCAAGCTAACATATTTTACTCAACTCTCGCTTCTTGTGATCATTTAGCAAGCAATCATTAAGAATGATTACATTTTTTCACTAAACTCTCAAGCTGTCAACTCTCATGAACTAAGTTGAGTTTGGCATACTTGAGGCTCTCCTAGACATTTCATCGAACACCTCTCGGGCGTGAAATGTATACATGTCAAGATCTAGGTTTTGTCCTAGATATAGCATTAAGAACACCTAACCCATAGAGATCTAATTTCTATCTACCACTAAACACCATTCCCTAACCACAAATCATCTCAAATCTACGATTCCCAAAACCAAAGAAAAGACTACTCACACATCATGCGAGAGAAGAGAGAAGATATGATAAACATAAGCATGATTTAATAGACAAAAGATATGAGATTCAAAAAGTTTAAGAGAGACTCTTGATCTTAAATATCAAGAGAATGAAATTAGAACATAAAGAAAAGTGTTGAAAAGTTGATAAGAGAGTAGAAATTTTGTTCTTGGTGGCCAAGAGGGGGTATTTATACTAAAAGGGAAAGAGAGGATGTCCAAGAAGGAATAAAACAAGTCAAAGTGTGATGTTGTCGCCCAAAGATGGGCTACTGTCGACCTTGAAGTCAACAACGGCTCACTTTGGGCAGCACAACTGCCAACTTAAGAAGTTGTCGACCTAAAGGGAGCTGCTATGGGAGGTCGACAACTGCGCACTTTGGCAGCTTGCGGCTTCTGCTTTAATCCTTTGTTTGCTCCTTTTGGTTCCATATTCTCCCATAGCTTATGGCTCCTGTTTTCCTTGATTCCTTAGCTTCAAATCCACCTTGAATCCATCTTTAGAGCCTCCATGAATCCATTCCAAAGTTGCACCTACAAATGAAAAGAAATGACATGCAAATGCAATATGATCCTAAATTTGACTCTAGACTCAAACTCATAGATTCTAAGACTTATATGCAAAATATACAACCTAAATGTGGATGAAACTAAGCCAAAATGCACCAAATTATGCAAGATATTATGTACACATCACCTATGCATACAAAGATCTGGGGAAATACCTTTAAGATCACCTAAAGAGTACCCCAATGCTTTTTTATACTTTCACAATTTTGAAAGAAGCAAGGCAATCTCAGCATTATTCAGGTTAGCATTCATAATCACAGAGTATGTAGAATTGGGACCTAAGAAAATGTACCTCAATCTTGCAGGTAATGGCGTAAGCTCGAGCTTTGAAGATTTCAGCTCGCTCCAATCAGACTCTGGACTTATCGTCAATGGGATAGATGTCGCAGATTATGGCTCCTCGAGCTTGATGTATGCGACCTGCTTCTCTATTGTAGGTGCCAAATCCAGCAACGATGCAGCCTAAAATGTGTCCTCACTCAGAAACCCATACTCACTCTCAATCTGAGTCAGAGATACTTGTAAGGGTCCTCTGTGTATATCTTTTCAGCATAATCTTCAATCATATATGTAAGTGTATCGACCCAAAATATGTGTTTGTCAATTGTAGGCTTGTTCATGGAATTCTCTATGTTGAATCTCATTGTCAACTTCCCAAGGTTGAGATCAATTTGACCGTTCTACACATCAATCATGGCTCTAGCAATAGATAAGAACGGTCTACCCAAGATTATGGGATCCTTGGATTCTTCTTCAAGCTCCAAGACTACGAAATCATTATAACAGTAGCCTTCTCCAATTCCTACGGGAATTTTGTAGAGAACTCCCACTGACCTTTGAATCGACCAGTCAACTAATACAAGAGACATCTTGCTGGTTTATAGTTGAACATATTCAGCCTCTAAGACACATGCAAAGGCATGACACTAACTTAATCCCAAATCACAAAGGAATCTCTCAAAGGTAAGAGATCCAATCCAGCATGGCAATAAGAAAGGTCTAGGATCCTCTTGTTTCTTAGGTGTGATGTTTTGAAGGACCATGCTACACTCTACAGTAAGCATAAAGACTCCCTCTTCCAGTGACATCTTGTCTGAAAGAATCACTTTTCTGTACTGTTTAAGAGACAGTACCATCTTGAGTGCTTCAACGAAAGGGAATCTAACGTGTAACTAGCCAACCATATTGTTTAATTTTTCATACTCGCACTCTTTGACTTCCTGTTTGGGTTTGGAAGCTTAGGAACCTAAGGCGGGGGCGGTACATACTCATACTCATCTCCAACCTCAGCGGCATCCTGAACAACATCTTAATTTTGTGCACCCTCGTCACACCGTGGATTGATTGATCCAAAGCGGGTGGATCGATCGATCCATTCCATTATGTAAAAACTTTGCATCAGATTTTTCGCCCCAGATCAATCGATCCCTTCCTTTGATCGATTGATCCAATCCATCCAGGAATCATCAACCAATTTTTCACTTCTCAAAGTGATAGCATTGCAATACTCATTGGGGTTCTTTTCTAGCTTTCCTGGAAGAACACCCGGTGGTGCTCTGTTCGTAGCAAAAGTATGAGCAACCTGAGTTTCGAGCAACTTCCTATGCGTGCTCAATGCTTTGAATTTCCCCTTGAGATCACGATACATGCTTCAACCTACTGATTTATGTCAACAACCGACTTATTTTGGCTTTCCTACAGCTGTTTCATCATTTGCTTCAGCTCATTGTCCTGGGAAGACGAGGATGATGCTCCTTGGTTCTTATTATGGTACCCGGATTGATTTATGTTCCTATAGTTACCTAAACCATATTTTTTCTTCGTTTTGAAACCACTGTTCACAAAGTTATTTCCTTGATTCTGATTATTACTCTGATAGCCCGGATTGAACACTCTCTTGTTCTGCTCAAATAGCTTGTTCTGGAGATAGTTTGTTAATTGAAACCTCTGTTCTCGTAGTTTCCTTATCCTCCAATGTAGTTCACTTCGAATTGTTCACTATTGGTCTCCTCAGCAACATACTCGTGACATATCTGCATAAGCTTATGCTCTTGCAGCAACTGTCCATCATTTTGCTCACCAACAAATTGAACACCCTTCTGCTCTATTCGCATCAGCTCATCGAGATTTGCATGCAAATCGTGAATCCTCTTAGTATTTTTTGTTATACTTCTTTTACCGCGATCATACTCAGACATGAGATTTGCTTGGTTGGCCGCCATGTTCTTAATCAATGTTTAAGCCTCTTCGACTATTTGGTCATGAAATCGCCATTGCCAATTGTATACATCACATTCTTATTCTATTCATCAACGCCATTATAGAAGACGTTCAGAAGTTTGATGTCCGTGTACCCATGATGTGGACAATCTACCATGTACGCCTTGAATCTCTCTCAAGCTTCGTAAAAGCTCTCTGTAGCTATCTGTCTGAAGCTGGCAATCTTGTTCCTCAAGAAAGTGGACATGGACTTAGTGAAGAAATGTCAAATTAAAGCAGCCCTCATTTCTTCCCACGTGGTGAGAGATCCTATAACTAGATAAGTAAGCCATCTAGTGGCTTTATCCGCGAAAGAGAAGTGGAAAAGCCTGGATTTCAGAGCATATTCAAGCACTCCATTCGTTCGAATAGTGCTACATATGGCTTCAAACTTCTCCCAATGTTGCATTGGGTTCTCGTTAGCTAACCCGTTAAACTGGTTTTGCTGCACCAAGTTGAAGAGACTAGCTTTGATCTCCAAGTCCCTCCTCCTGATAAGAGGTGGGTGGATCCCAGGTCGATCAGCGTAGAACACTTCAAGAGTGTCATTGTGTGCCATATTCAACCTCGGTTGAGGCGATTCGGATTAGCGCCTTTGCTACCCCAAAATTGCAACATTGTTTCCACCCAGAGCAGGTGGAATGAGTCCCTGATGGACTTCTTGAAGTTGTAAATCACCCTGGATTATGAAGTTTTCCTGGTTGTCACCCATCTCTCATACTCCGCAGTAGCTTCAAGTGCCTTCTCTTTCTTCTTATGTCTCTGTAGACTACCAAGTTGCTGCTCAAAAGATATTAGATTGCTTGGTTCTTAGCTCCTAGTGTGAGATCTGTTCATGCACTTGTAACCACACAAACAACGAAGAAAAAGAAAAGATCAAATAAGAAAAAAATAATGCCTTAGACACGAAATGATCCAAAGCTCTAAGATTACCTATTGGTCCCCGACAACGGGACCATAAAACTTGATAGCTCAGGTTTTCACCCAAGAAATCACTGCTTGCGTACAGTTAAGCACGTCGTAGTGGTTCGGGATAAAATCCGCAAAGACCAAAGATCACACAGAAAACTATGAGTCACACACGGGCTAAGAACACAAAAGAAGAGTTTAAAATTGATGTAAAAATAAAAACTAGCAAGCATAAACCAATAAAAACGATGGGTTGTAAATCAATGAAGAGAAGAGCTGAACACATAATATTCTCAATGAAACACTTCATTGTTGAATTGAATTATTAATCAGGGAACGAGGTTTAGAGTCGTCTTGAACTCAAAATGAATTTAAAACTAACCTAATGTTGTAGTGTTAATTATCTATGTTAAAGAATTTTAAGAGATTAACTTCCGTTGAATTTCTGATTCTAAACATGCATTCTAAATAGATTAATTTTCTCATCTAAGATTCATTCATGCATTTAATCAAACACTTTTGGTGCGTTAACAACCTAAGATCATAAACAAAGTAATCGGCTTATTTCAGCATTAAGTTCAATCCTATATGAAGATCCAATTGATAATCCCTAATTAAAAGAATCCTAAATCAACATTTTAATCCCTATGTGAGAACCCTAAATCTAGCGAAACAACTACTCACACATAACAATTAAACAATCACAAGACAAATCAAATAGAGACATGTTTGTTATAGAATAAAACTAAAGAAAGGGGTTCATAATTCTTCTCAGATTCGAAGTATAGAAGTATATCTTCTCCCTTAGGTTACAAAGCTCACCAAGTTTGCTTAGAACTCCGAAAACAACATAATGAAAACAAAATCATGAGTTTAGGTTATGTTTACAAATATCCCGGTCCAATTTTGGGTTTTCTTCGGTTCAGATTCTGATTTAAAAACAAGATTTTTGCGACATGCCTTGTATCAATTGATCCAACAAGCATGGATCGATTGATCAAAGGAGCATGGATCGATTTATCTAGGGAACATGGATCGATCGATCTAGGTCATCGTTTCCAGAAAATTCACTTCGTGATCCACCTTGTCCGCGATATTTTTACATAATTATCTTTATGCTCATAAATTAATCATATCACGTTATTTTCCTCATTTTGAACCTATAACTTATGAAAACGACAAAGAAGAACAAATACCCAAAAGGACACAAAATACTCTGGAAAAATAACTTTCTTGATTAAAAACGCGAATAAAAACCTGTAAAATCACAATACATAAGTAAACTAGATACTCACTGGGTACAACATTTCTTTGGTCATTTGAAGTTGATGTAGGATGATTTGCTTCTATCTCAAATTTTTTTTTGTTTTCAATCATCTTGATACAACTATAAATAATTTTTTCTAAGCGTAAGCAGGCCCGCAAGTCACAGTCTCCTATGGGATTAGATAATGCTCGGTTCGGTACCGTACAATCTAATATGTTTTGAATTAACCCTTCACCATATCTTTTTATGTGGTGAGACAGACATCAAAACTTGACTCAAATCTTTGTAATACGAGTTGAAGGTGTTGGTTTATCGGTTCGTGTTTCTTTCCCATCCTCTCATGGATGTTCTCCTCTAGTATGCTCTCATTGCGGCAGGACATGCCACAATGTCACTTGTTGTCATCAATTGCATGGGTATCAAGGCACTGCTCCTTCTAGTTTCAGTTCTAGTCATGGTTGTGGACGTGGTAATGTTTCTAGTCATAATAGAAGAGGATGTTATTCTAATACTAATGGCGGTTGAGGTCGAGGAGCTTAGAGTTTTGAGTTTTGGCGGGCAAATATATGAAGGTTCAAACATACTCAAACTCTCAAGAACATCATCAAACAACGTCAAATGCTGATCAGTTTTGGTTACCTCTTGACGATGTTCAATGGAATATATATTACTCTCTTTGAATAATAACAAATCCATTCCTCCATCAGAGTGTTTGTCTTGTATAATTATTCATATTGGAGCTTCCGATAACATAAAAATTTTAATGTTGAAGGGCTAAGCGTGTCAAACCATCAAAAAGAACAAAGAAATATGCTAGAGAGTATCATTTATATTCCCAATCAAGTTTCAAGGTCCCCTCAAGAAGGTTGATCTTCAAATATTTGAGTTTTACATCTTACCAATCTTGAAAAATTCTCAGCAGTTGAAATATCACTTTAAACAGAGGACTTTCCTTTAATGAATTGAGCTCAAATAAGGACACAAGATATTTTTTTGAGTTACCTTTCTAATGAAATTATTGAAGTCCTTTGGAGCTAGGACTAGGGAGTTGCACTCGATTAAGTTAAGATACGTCAAACTGCCTCAAAAAACAAAGAAGAGGAGCACCTGAGGAAAATATCGATTAGCGTACTCCCAATTTCGGTGAAGGGCACATTTTTCACAGGCTGATATTTTAAGAAATACTAGGTCTTGATAGAAACAAGCCCCAACCAAATATTTTCTTGTTAAACAATCCAAAATCGATTTTTCCTAAACTGATTAAACCAGTGACGACCTAAGAAACACCTAACATTATAAATACTGGATTTTTAGAATCATTAAGAAAGAGAGCCACTAATGTTTTATATAAGTCATCAAGTTCATCACTGATCTCCAAGCTTTTTACGAATTTTTCATTGTTATTCGGTTTAAGTGCTTCGAGGAGAAGATATCACATTTGTATCTTGATATAAAGATGATTTCTTAACTCCTACACTTAATGCATGATGTTTTCATTGATTATTTGTTACTATAATTTGTTCTCTATGTCTGAATAAATTTGATTGTTAGGTTTTAGATTTTTTAAAGGTTTCATGTCATCCTAAGTTGTTTGTAATTGTTTAGGGATGTATATGGTCTTTGTCCTGATTAATTATAATACATGATTTCTTTACTGCACATTTAACAATCTAATCTTAGTTTGATTTATATTTCAAAAGCTAGCTAAATCGCCTGAACTTACCTTTGATAACCCAAATACGGGGAGGCTTCATATGTAAATCACATTCCTTAATGAACTTTTCAAAACATGTTCACAAATTAATTCAAGTTTAACTACTACAATAATCGTGCAAAATTTGATTATATTGGTTACTTAGACATATTATCTTGAGCCTTGAAAATGGAGAGGATTTACCTTAGTTATTTTGAGTTCTAGAAAGTTCTAATCAATCCCTTTTGCATATTATTTCTTTCACTACAGGAAATAAGGGTTTTAATAACAATGTAAGATAACGTAGAAGAAGTTTGTGTTATTGTATGTTGGTGGCTGGAAATATAATAGCGTTTCTGTAACTAAAACACTATTATATTTGGAGCAGCAAAATGAAATTTGCAAGCGCCTATTTTTTTTGGATTTTGATCTTTGTATTATAGCACTGAGAAAGAATAAACGTTATGGTATCCTGGACCACTTCTTTTTTTATTAACCCTCAAAATGAAAAATTTTGGGGAAGAAAATATCTTTGACAAAACAAAAGAATTGACCACTAAATTACATTTTCATTAAAACAAAATATTCCATCTCTGCATTTTCTCTCCCAAAAAGATTTGGGTGTTCTTCGATCATCACTTTCGGAATCATCAATTTCAGAATCGTGTTCTTTCAATCTCAAGTTCGTCTTCTATAAACCCTCGAATCGTCTTCTATGAAGCTCCTGTTCTTCGATCTCTGTCTCGATCTTCCATTTATCTTTCTCTTTAACTGGCATGCATCATGAAAATTAATCGATTGGTTATTATCTGATGTACATACAATTTCATGCATATTTTAGTGTGTTTTAGCTTATT
>OVAN01011988.1:0-14151 GCA_900406275.1 Anastatica hierochuntica | reverse complement strand
GCTTTGGCAACACCCAAGCACAAACAGATGCCAAATCTCCCACTGTCGAAACCCCTTTCCCTAATCAGAGATCCTGATTGATTACGCAAATCCTGCTTCGCGAGATCCATTTCTTCCTTGACAAACCTGCCATATTTGAATACCCAATTAAAGCCACTCCAAATCTCTGTTGAGGTTCTCCCAGGAAGCCCTAAATCTCCATCAAACCTTAGACTGAGAAGCATATCCTCTTCACCGAATCCATGAAGAAATCTCCAAAAAAACCTCACAATCTCCTGAGTCGAAAGAGTGACAGCATTCACGCCATCACGATTGACCTTGCCGAACTGCCTAACCACCCTTGGAAGCCAGAACATCCGGTGGCACCGCCGAGAAAAGGATTCACGAAACCCTAGATCTAAAGAGACGGCGGTATCGCCATAGAGAGAGTTTTTCAAAGAATATCGAGAATGTTTTTTTATTTAGTCAATTGTCATCTAACAATTTGATTATTCAATCAATTAATTCAACTAACTAATTTAGTTAATTAATAAATGATTATCCTTTCAATTATTAAACATTTATTATAAAAAAAATTAAAATTAAGTTAACTAATTAACAATTACAAAAATGAAAGTTTTGAAATGATTAAATATAAATATTCAATATTTTTAAAACGAGTCAACAACCGAACTGGGTAATTTTTTTGGTCGTGTGTCGATGTAGTCCGACCAAGTTCAACAAGATTTAATGAATATTTTTACAAATAATTTTATAATTTAGAATAAATATATTATTTTAAAAATATTATAGTTGATAATAAATATATTATCTTAAATATTAAACAAAAATTTAAAATAATGATATTTAAAAAAGTAAAGTATATTTTTTCCGAAAACTATAATAATTAATAAAATAAATTTAGTTTCATGTTTAAGAATTGAATATGGTTTTATCAGCTAGAACATTTCATCGGTGTTAGATTCTTTACCGGTTTAATCCGGTCTTTTAACTGGTCTAATTTTCTTTGAGTTTATCATTGATCTAAATTGCTATGTTTCGGGTTTGCATTCAAACTCAGTCCGACCCCTTGACCGATTCGATTTTAATAACATTTCATATCACTCATAGAAAAAATTAAAATATAAATATAAAGAAATTAAAATTATGAGAATTTTTAATATAGGGTATAATATGTATTTATAAAATTACTTATTTGAGTTCTATAATAAGAAATCCGACGACGATAAAACAAATGAATTAACTTTATAATCGTATTATTGTTTAATCGCGACATAAATATATGGTAGGAGAAGCTAATTTTTATTTAGGCATCGACAATCCATATCGTTAATACGTTTCAGTAATAAAAGTATTGTTCTTTACTATAGATTATTTATAATAAAAACTCATATCATATTTAATTCATTGATTACACCAAAAAATGAATCACGCGCTTTGAAAAGCTAAAATCTAGTTAACTTATAAAAATCTTTACTACCTAGTGTTACCATTAAATCGATACAGTATTAATATTTTACTGTCACGGACAAAAAGTTGAAAGAATTTGTAAACACCAAAGTTTTTTTATACCAACTTTTGTTGGATAATTCCAATAAAAAATAGGAAAATCCTAAGATAAGGTAATTAACTTATCTAGGAAAAAATGAAAAATACAATTCCTATTAGGATTAGGAGATTAGCTAAGCCTATAAATATAAGTTGGATCCTTACGGTTTGTTTAAAAGATTCAAGTGAGAGATTTAGTTTTTGTGATAAGTTTTCTAAATCAATAAGAAAGGGATAGTTTCTTATACATACAAAACACACTCAAACCATAAACAAAAGCTCGAGTCTTGCATCTAAAGGATCGTAACAATCGTAACATGCACAGGAAGCATCATGTTTTACACGAAGAAACAGAGCACATACACGTTCTGTTTTTGTGAATTGGTATCAGAGATCTAAAGTCTATGTAGAAGCACAATCATCGAAAAGGATCAAGATTCTTCGTACTGATAGGGGAGGAGAATTAGTACGGAGAATTCACTTCATCTGAATTAAATAAATTCTGTTTAGACAGTGGAATACAACGGCAATTAACGACACCATACACATCTCAGCAAAGCGGCGTAGTCGAAAGAAGGAACCGAACACTAATGGAGATGACATGGAGTATGCTCAAAGGGATGAGAGTTCCGAATCACATGTGGGGCGAAACAGTCCGTCACGCGACTTACATCATAAATCGTGTGCCAACAAAAGCCTTAGCTGTTCAAACTCCATACGAAAGTTATATGTCGAGAAAGCCGAATATTGAGCACCTACGAGTATTCAGATGTGTGGCATATACGAAGAAAAATGGTCTTAGGCTAAAGAAACTCGACGATCACGCAAGAGAGGTGATAAACTTAGGAACCGTGCTGGGTTCTAAAGCCTATATACTCTATGATTCAAAGACAAACAAGATAATCGTAAGTAGAGATTTCATCTTCGATGAAAGGAAAGAGTGGGATTGGACTCTAAGTGATAACAGGGGAGAGGAACCTGGATCATTCTCTATCTTGCAAGAAGGATGGGATGAAAACAGAGCACAAGGAACGGACCAGATCACGCCACCAGCTCACGATCCGCCGCTTGCTCACGATCAAGAACAGGTTCATCACCATGATGAGCATGTCGATACTGAAACTGAACCCGAGAGTTAGAATGAAGGAGAAGAAGAGTTAGAACACAAGAATGAAGTCGTGGTCGGGCCAGCCATTGTGCCTCATCAAAATAACCCTCAGATAGTGACAAGAGCTGGTCGGGTAATTTCTAAGCCAAAGAGACTTGAGGATAAGACCTGGATTCTCGTTGACAAGCCTAATGGTGTAAACCCAATTGGAGTAAAATGGATATTCAAAATCAAGAGAAAGGCTGATGGTACTGTGGTCAAGTACAAAGTTAGGCTAGTAGCCAAAGGATACGTACAATAGCAAGGAATAGACTTTGAAGAAGTGTTTGCACCAGTTGCTCGTTTGGAGACAATCCGTCTACTGATTTCTTTGGCAGCAAGTAACGGTTGGGAAATACACCATTTGGATGTTAAGACTGCTTTCTTAAATGGTGACTTGCAGGAGGAAGTGTACGTCACACAACCTGAAGGATTTGTGAAGAAAGGAAAAGAGAACCGAGTATACAAGCTAAATAAAGCATTGTATGGTTTACGACAAGCTCTAAGGGCATGGAATCTAAAACTTGATAGAACACTTAAAGAAATCGGCTTCGAAAAGTGCAGATAGGAGCCATCCGTTTATCAAAGAAAATCGAGGGATGATCTCTTGATAATTGTCATTTATGTAGATGACTTGTTTGTAACAAGTTCATCTTTTCAGATCATTAAACAATTTAAAGAGGACATGTCTCGAAGATTCGAAATGTCTGATCTTGGAAAATTGTCATATTACTTAGGAATAGAAGTAATACAAGGAAATGATGGAATAAGGATAAGACAAGAAGGACATGCTCTTGGAATCCTTAAAGATAATATGATGGAATCGTGTAATGCGGCTAGCACTCCGATGGAAATAAACATGAAGATCTCCAAGGCCGAAACCGAAGAAGATGTTGATGCCACCAGGTACAGAAGGATGATAGGATGTTTAAGATACTTGTTACACACACGACCGAATCTCTCTTATAGCGTAGGTGTGTTAAGTCACTACATGCAGAATCCTAAAGTTTCTCATGGACAAGCACTTAAGCACATACTTAGGTACATAAAAGGTACTACGAAATATGGTTTGTTCTTTAAGAGAAATGGAACACGAAAGATTGTGGACTACAGTGATAGTAGCCATAACATAGATGCTGATGATGGAAGAAGCACTTCTGGTCATGTGTTTTACTATGGGTTGTCCTTAATCACTTGGACATCACAAAAGCAACCTACAGTGGCACTTTCTTCATGTGAAGCGGAGTTCATGGCTGCAACAGAAGCTGTGAGACAAGCGATATGGTTAAGAGAATTGGTGGCCGAAATTTTGAGTAAAGAAAACGAGAAAGTCTTGCTAAAAATCGACAACATGTCCGCCATAGCACTAACCAAGAATCCGGTGTTTCACAAAAGGAGTAAGCACATACTCTTGAAGTACCTTTTCATACGAGAATGTGCGGAGAACCAACTGATTGAAGTGGAACACGTACCTGGAACCGAGCAAAAGGCGGATATACTAACCAAGCCGTTAGGAAGAAACAAGTTTCAAGAGATGAGAAGCTTGATTGGAGTCCAACAAATCGACAAACCCAAGATTCGTGTTGGAATTAAGAGGGAAAATGTTGGATAATTCCAATACAAAATAGGAAAATCCTAAGATAAGGTGATTAACCTATCTAGGAAAAAAGGAAAATACAATTCCTATTAGAATTAGGAGATTAGCTAAGCCTATAAATATAAGTTGGATCCTTAAGATTTGTTTAAGAGATTCAAGTGAGAGATTTAGTTTTTGTGATAAATTTTCTAAATCAATAAGAAATGGATAATTTCTTATACATACAAAACACACTCAAATCATAAACAAAAGCTCGAGTCTTGCATCTAAAGGATCGTAACAATCGTAACTTGTGCAGGAAGCATCGTGTTTTACACGAAGAAACAGAGCACATACACATTCTGTTTTTGTGAACTTTTAACTAGAAAAATAAATTAGGTAAAAACCTCAATAAAAATGTTTAAAATGAAATTAGAAATAATCAATTGAAACATGATATAACATTACACTTGAGCGATATGGATTATTTCCTCGAGAAAATAAATGGATAAGACTGTTGACTTAAATACTGTATAAACTCGAGCAAAATCATGTGATTGGTTAAGAAAGACGATACACCTTGAGTAACCGAAAGAGATTCAAAACAAATTCATTCATTGTATCTAACTAATTAAAAGGGCCAATTTAAAGCTTATGGATGTATCCACCTCATCACAATTAAGCTTTGTTCTCAAGCTGCCACATCAACACACAAAAAATCTCACCACAGTTTCATTTCATAATATCTTCTTCTTCATTCCCACTATAAAAATCAGTTACATATTCTTTCTAATAAACTTTAGAGAGCGACAGAGTCTATTTAGCTTCTTCATGTAAATGTATTTATTGTAACACATTAAATTAGTATATATCCTTCCTCTTCCATCTACCCATCAAATCAAACATATCTTGAGATTTTATCATCTGGGTCCCTTGAAATATTGAGTCTTTTTGATCTCTCAATTCATGAGAAGCATCTGCAGCAGTTGAGGAAATGGTATACGCTGTCATAGCAATGACGGAGAAATACTCTTCCAACGGCGACTTCACCATCACCACCAACTACTACTCCATCACCTCCTCCGGCTATACAAATCCCATCTAATCGATTTGTATTCGTCGACGCTACACCGTATCCCCGCCCTAACCCCAGGTTTAGCATCAATGCCCTGGTTACTACCCTCCTCTGTCGGGAACCAATCATGCTCCTCTTCCAACGACCTCTTTATGTGACATTGAAGCTTGAACCCAACCCGGATTCTTCGGTGCCGTCACGACGCTCTCCTCTGCATGCTTATTTCTCGCCAAGACAAAATATAAATTTATTGTTATAGAATCTTTTGGAAATGGTTATCTCTAAATGCTTATGTGTTTCTTTGTTATTTTGATATATTATGGAAGATTGTAAACCAGGGAAAATTGGTTTCGGATGAGATCATTGTAAACCTATTGTCAAAAAGACTTGAGTTTGGTGAAGCCAAAGGCGAACCATGGTTCATTCTTGATGGCTTCCCTTGATCTATGCGGCAAGCTGTAAGTATCTATATGCAAGTTAAGACTATTGATCTCCATCGATACATTTTTCACTGACGTTTCTATCGTTGACATTCATGTTTGTCTTTTGCTTCAGGAAATATTGAGAGATGTAACTGACATCGGCTTAGTGGTGAATTTGGAGCTACCCGAGGAAGTTTTGGTCGATGTGAGATTGACATAAAAGTCCTAATCTATAGGAGAGTTTTGGTGACACGAGATGATTCTTCCTACCACGTAATACCTTTTCTTCTTAACACAACAACAACTTTCAAACAGAGTGGGAGAAAACAGAGTAGGATAATGGAGTCAAAGTTCATAATTGTCCAATATGTTTTAGAGTTTTCAGTTTAGGACAAGCCCCTGGAGGTCATAAAAGATCTCACAGAAGCAGCAACATCGTACTAGAAAGAAGAGGATTGTTGTCTGTAAATCAGATTGTTAAAGAAGAGGAAGTATTTGTGAAACAGAGGATGGTATATCTTAATCTTCTTGCACCAAACGAAGAAGAATTTCCTCTTGATTAACAAAAAAGATTATGAGTTGCAGTTACGTGAAAGTTTAAAAAATAATAACCAAAAAACCTACTAATAGCATGTACATAAACTACATATTTCTATCTAATTTTCTCTTGATTATCTTTTCAAAAGCTGACAAGTAATATATCGAATATTACTCATACACACATATATACATGGTTCGAGTTTTCACAGTCCATAGCCACGAAACATTAAACATCTTTTAACTTTTTTTTAATAAGTACCAAACTTGGATTATAACTAACTTATGTTGACTACGAATAATTTTATATATGGATGTCAACATCTTTTTAGAAGTCCAACTAAAACTACCTAATTTAAATTTAAGAGTTTGGATATTTGGTTAAGTAGACAATCGTTTTTGCTAGCCGAATGAAGATGGTGAAGAAGGTCAAGAGTATGGTTATGTCCGATGCTTTTGGTGGTGGTGAAGTTGAAGTGAAGAAAGTTGTTCACTTTGGTTATTTGAACAACATAATGACGACTGTTTTCAGTGAAAACTATGACTTTGATGATGCTAATGGAGATAGGATGTTTCTAGAGATGATGGTGAGTAAAGGTTATGAGTTGCTTGGGATATTAATTGGAGTGATCCCTTTTGGGATCTTTGTTGGTTTGACTCCCAAGGAGTGAAGAAGAGGTGTAAAGTTTTGGCCTCTCAAGTCAACACTTTTGTTAGTGAAATAATTGAGAAACACAAGATCAAGAGGATGAACAATCTTCATATTGAGGAAAATGACTTGGTTGATCTTTTCTTGCCTTGCGAAAGGAAAAAAAACACACTGATTCCGACATAATTGTTGTTTTCTGAGTAAACTCTTCTTTTAGGGATACAAATACAAATAATTTTGTAATATAGTGTGCGCATGTATAAAAAGTTTCAATGTTTTCATATTCTTTTTTTAGGAAATGTTATTTAGATGTTAAATAATGGTTTTCTCTACATTTGAAGGTTATGAAATCATTTTCCTCGATTTTTTTAAAATAGAAAGATTGAAGACTTGAGAGTTGAAATACTCACTCTCCTTTTGAAATTACCATACTGCTAACAACAAAAATTTAAGTCCAACACATCCCTGATTTACATCCGTAATAAACGGAAAAAACACCGAAACGAATCAGAAAGAATTTATAAAACAAATCGATTAAACGTTGATATCAAACAAACAAAAAAGCGGGTACGACAAGAAACCTGGTAGAGGTTTTGCAAGATTTGTTTAAAACTTCAGAAGAAGATGAAACAAATAAAATAACTCTCATATGCAAAGAAGAGATGCCCAAATCTCATTCTTACCGTCTTAATACGACGACCTAAAGAAAACACAAAAATACTAAAAACTTAAATATCGCAAACATAAATCCGCGCGTAGCGCGGGAATAGTCCTAGTGTATTAAAAAAGATCTATATTTTTAAAACCACAGACACACAATCGTCAACTCAATATTATATAGAAGGTATCATGCCATACATCTCCATAGTTACGGAGAGAAATATTTGTCATTAGAGAACTGGTGACCATAAAAGAAACAAGTAATGTTGATAAAACAAAAGATAATTTTGGAAACAAATCTTCAAAACTTTCTAGCCAAATAATAATCTAAAATAGACTACAAAAAGCAATGAAGAGTAGCTTCAACTTCACCATTGAAAAAGCAAAATGAAGAGCATTTCCTTCAAGCTTATGTTATTGGTTCCTCTTTTTTTTCTTTTTTTTTACTCAAGACACAAATCATAAGTTAGACCGACGGAAATAGGTTTGCATCGAGGCTAAACCATATCGGTTCTACATAACTAACATGAGAAAAGAGGCACTTTCGTGTTCGTGCCCCTTTTGCAGAGGCATCAAGGTAGACATTATATAATCTATGAATAAGACTCAAACTAAACTCTGAGAATTTATCATGAAGATAGATGAAGTAGTCCAGATCTGTGCTGAAAGCCGACCAATCCAAAAGATTCTCTGTCATTGTGATAAGGGACGAGCAATCGGTCTCTATCTTGATTGAAGAAAAATGCCTCTCTAAAAGACAAGACATAGCCCAAAGAAGACCATCAAATTCAGCGTAGAGAGATGAGAGATTCTGTCTACGCCCCTGCATACCCACTTGGTCCCATAGGCACCACCCCAATCCACTAACCGGTCCGTTTTCCCGCCAAGAGAGATCGACCTGACATGTGAGGGCTTGAGTTGAGGCTATGGGTAAGACCATGGCTATTTCCATCGTACTATCCTCCTCTCCTTCTTCTCCATCTCTAAGGTTTGCTAATCTCCAACTTTATGCCTCTAGAGTCGCTATCTGAAGAGTATCCAAGGGCAAGATATTCTTCCCGCTGAGAACTTTAACGTTCCTTGCTTTCCACATGTACCAAATGATCCAAGGGAAGATNTGATAAACCCGAATCCTTGGTTCTCCAAAGGAGGAAGTCCATATTTCGGTATAAGGAGATACTCGGGAAGAGACCCGAAAAGGTGGGCAAACTTGAAAGTGCCCAAACTTGAAAAGCTAGAGGGCATTCAAATAGAAGGTGATTTATTGTTTCCTCGTGGTCACCACATCTTGGGCATCTACGGTCCGTGCCCAAATGATGGTAAACTAGATTCTAGCAAGTAGCCACATATTCCGAGAGCGCTTGCCACATAAAGTGTTTCAACTTCTTCGATGTCTTCACTTTCCAAACTTGGCTCTTTAATGCAGTAATGCTTGGCTCGTGGAATGGCGCAGGAGCTACTCCAAACCTCATCTTACTTGCTGTCTTAAATCTTGTTTTAACCGTATAAACTCCTAACTTTGTATAACACCATGCATAACCATCCTGAGTGAATACCCGGCTTGGTCTCATCCTAAGGATTAGCGGAATATCCTAAGGGTGGATAAGTTCTCTGAGTCTTGTTTCATTCCATCCGCTCGAATTTCGTTGTATCAGATCATTCACTAGTAAGGAAGGTTCTCGAGCTTGGGATCGGATGGTAGGTCTCACTGGACGTGTCGGGACTGTTGGGATCCATGTTCATACAAGACACTAGTATTACATCCCGAATCAATAGTCTTTCTAAGACCTTTAAAGAGGATAGATCTCGCAGCAAGGTTTCTTCTCCACCCAAAGGAGGGGGACTGAGATTCATAGACCTCCAAAGGCGATGAGTGCCTGAAATACGACCTCTAAGAACTCGGACCAAAAGTGAGGATGGTAATTGAAGGAGACGCCAAGGCTGTTTAGCTAAAAGGGGTAAGTTAAAATCATGTAGATCTCCGAAGCCCAATCCACCCAAATTGTGGGGAGTACAAATCTTGTCCCATGCGATCCAGTGAAGACCATTCCCATTATTTTTAGAGCTCCTCCAAAAGTTAGAGATAACACTATTGAGCTTTTCAATGACAGACAGTGGAAGGAGGAAACACGACATAGCATAAGTCGAAAGAGCTTGTGCCACAACTTTGATTAGAACCTCTTTACCTCCTTTAGAAAAAAATTTTGCAGTCCAAGTATTAACTATGTTGCTCAGTCTTTCTTGAGTAAAAGAAAAAAATTTCTTCATAGAGCCATAAATTTGTTATGGGATTCCCAAGTACATCCACATACCCCCTTCTTTAGTAATACCAATCATGGATTTTATTTTGTCGTTTGGTATGTGAGTCCACTCATTTCCCAAAAACAGTAGAGATCTTTGATCAGTTTAATTGTTGACCTGACGCCTCTCGGTATATCTGATTATCTTGAAAATCTCTGCACTTTGCAGGAGGTCAGCCTTACAAAAGAGCATGCTATCATTAGCAAAAAAAGGTGTGAAAACGATGGACTCCTCCGGGCAATACGTAAGCCTGTTAGACGACGTTCTAACTCTGCCCCGTTAAGAAGGGGTATAAGGGCCTCTATTAGGATGATGAATAAAAATGGGGACAATGGATCTCCCTTTCTTAGACCTCGTGAAGGTTTAATTCAGCCTTTCACCTCTCCATTAATTAACACTTGGTAGAAAACCTAGGATATACAATACATCATCCACCTCACCCATTTTGGATGGAAACCAAGTTTTAACATCAGGACTTCGAGGAAGCTCCACTCCACCCGGTCATAGACTTTAATCATGTCCGTCTTTATTGCCATAAACTTGGATTTACATATCCAAATCTTTTTCAAGGCATGGAAATTCTCTTGGACAAGCAGGATATTATCTGTGATTAGATGTCCAGCCATAAAGGTTGATTGGGTCTCCGAAACCAACTTTGGGAGGGATCTTTTTAGTCTTTTGCATAAGATATTTAAGATGATCTTGTAGCTCACATAACATGGGCTGATTGGCCGAAATTCTTTCATCTCCCTAGGCCTCTCAGTCTTCGGGATAAGATATATATTAGTCTGATTTAGACTAGGATCAAAACTTTCTGAAGCGAAGAAATCCTTGACCAGCTTACTAATGTCTTGGCCCATAATTGGCCAGAATCTCTGGTAGAGGCGACTCGTCATCCCATAGGGTCTCGGAGCCTTATCCGGGTTGATATAAAAAACAACTGCTTTTATTTCCTCGACGAACGGGTCTCAGATCAGTAATTGGTTTGTCGTATCTGGTACTTTCGCGGTAATAAACCGGAGTGTTTCATCAAAATTATTTGGTCGTGAGGTGGTGAAAATATTCCAGAAATAATGTGTAGCTATTCTTTCAATTCCTTTCGGGTTCTCCACCACTACCCCATATTTTTCCTTCGGCTCGAGAATGCGGTTCCTAGCTTTGCGCTGCTTTGTAGTGGCAAAGAAGAAAGCAATATACTTGTCTCCCTCCTTATGCAATTGGGCCCTACTCTTTTGTTTCCAAAACAAATCTTCATCTCGAAAAGCTTCTATCAAGATACGACTCAAAACTTCCACCTCTTCCGTTGTTGTATCATCATCGGCTTGTGTTGCATCAATATTAGCTTTGAGCTCCTCAATATGGATGACCACATTATATTGGTTAGTTTTCTTCCATGTGGAGATATGTCTTCTACAAGATACTGTTTTGCTATGGAAATCGCGATCCTTGGATGGTTCGTAACTACCCCATCCTTTCTTGACCGCCTCCTTGGACCCAGGTTTCCCAAACCATCTCTTGTCGAATTTAAAATTTCTCCTCAAGGACCATGGTCCCGATCGGATCCGGGCAAGAATTGGTCTATGGTCTGACCCCAAAGTTTCAAGTACTCCACATTCGCGTGGGAGAAGCGATCATGTCATACTTCATTTTCTACTGCCCTGTTTATCCGACATTTGACTTTTTCATTGCTCGGTCTTCCTACCGAGGAGAGAAAGATACCCTTTAAGGGAAAGTTGATTATATCACAATGGTCAAGCATGGTCCGGAAGGGGATGAAGGAGGATTCTAGTTGTTGTTTCCCACCACGCTTTTCATGGTTACCAAGGATTTCATTGAAATCACCTATCATGAGTCAAGCCTCATTATGAGTAAGACTAAACCGTGTTACGCGCTCCCGTACTTCCTCTCGGTACTTTATTACCGAATCTCCATATACGAAAGTCATGTAACTCTTGTGTTCTTCAATTTTTTATTCGACATCAATCATACGATTATCCGCATAAATAATAGTAATTGAAGGCTCATTCATGTAAAAGGGAGTTAGGACCCCGCTTCTACCTCTCGGTTCCACTGTAAAAATATGATCATAACTAAGATAAACTTGCATATTCTGTAGAAAATACCGATTGTTCTTTGTCTCTGATAGAAATAAAAAAATAGGCAAAAAACAATGATGCAAATATTCCAAATGCTCCTTTGTCAAGTTGGCTCCCATCCCTTGAAAATTCCACGCTACGATATTCTTTTTTCATTTTTCTTCGATTTTGGAATCGAGGCTGAACCGGAAACGTATCGGTTTAATTTTTGAGATTCTGTCTTTGCTTGCTCCTCCTTGTGAGGGAAAAGAGCTGGGTGGTTGACCCATTGTTCACACTAGGCCCATTAAAATATGAAGAGTTCCCTTTTAGATATGGGATTTGAGATTAGGCCCATTGATCCCACCCTTAATTTTTGTTTTTGGCGATATCAATGGCTACAAAGCATTCATCTTCTTCATCCATACTCCGCCAAGAGGGAGCTTCTTCTTCTACCTTGGAATTTTAAAGATTAGGTCAGCGTGGAGGGAGACCACCTAGACTAATCCCAGCTAGTGCTGCCAAGTTTTGGAAGGCGTCGATTTGGTCCGATTTTGGCGGATTCTCTTCCATTGGTGCCGCATCGTTGACCAAATCTGGCTCCTGCTTCGGCTTCGCCTCCAGTACATCCATCAGATCTTCGTCCAGCAAGTCATCCTCATCCCAAAATTCATCCAGGAGCTTGTCAATTTCAGGATCCTCATTGTTGAAGTTCTCATCTAGCGGAATATCTTCCTCCATAGGTTCGATTGGTTCATTGATATTCACTTGATTTTGAGCAACGATCTCCTCATGATGAGGGATAGAACCATTCTCAAGCTCTTGGTTCTCTAGAACCGTAGAACGACCATATACTAAGTTTTTTTTATTTTCTTCATCAGCCATCTACTCATCTTCAGCTTCTTCTTCCATTGTCAATTCATACCAGCTTTTCTTTTTGTATTTACATTGAGAATATCATGTGATTAACCCATAATTTTCTTTCATGTTGCTCCAAAGTCAAGACACTTCTTTGCCGATGAACGATTGTCGGAAGATTCAACATCCCCTGCCTTGTTCTCAGCTTTACCATCACTCCTATTTTCAAATTGAGGCAATAGGGACGAGCACGAGTCAGCTGAGGAGAGACATATCGAGGTTCCTCTCTAGAAGGCTCACGATGTCTTCTGAGATGATGGTCGAATATGGTTCTTTGGGAGTCAGAAGACTCTTTGCGCTCCTGGACTATGCTCAACGGTAAGTTTTTTTTCAACATAACCTTTTCCATGAAGTTTCTCTCGATAACTTCTTACGAAAGGTATCCTATGGCTAGTAGACGCTTCATCATCGTGTCTTCTTTTCTAAAACAGGAATGTACCGTAGGTGGACCCGTAAGCTCTCGATATCGAGGATGATCACCAATTTTTTGCGGATTAGAATGGTGGGAGTCCATTCGCCTCCAAACACTCTCCCTTACTAGAAAATCTGGTTATGAGGCTCTGAAAGTTGGGTCTCAATAAGACTCTTCTCGGATTGTGGAGTGGTGCTGTCTCTCTTGCTTTCTGGCCTAACGGCAAGGTAAGCTCCTCGCTCTCTATTCCCTGCATTAGTATAGTGATCGTCCCTAACTGCTTCTTTATGGTCTTGAGCAGAAAGATGCTGAGTTCTTTTGGGAGCCTTTCTTTCAGCAATTCAGGCTACTCTTGATGCTTTTCTCGCAACTCTTCATTCTTGCCTTAGAAGCTCCGTTAAGAGCGGGCAAGTGCTTTCTTCATGAGAGATTCTTCTACAATGGAAGCACCAACGATAAAGCTTTTCATAAGCTAAGGTGATTGGAACCACTTCGCCACTTGGAAGTCTAACTCTTCTCTCGACTTCAAGGGAAGGTCTCCATTCACAGAAATTTGCAACCTAAAGGCTCTTGTATCAATGGTTCCAACTGTACCAAGTAAGGCTCCGATGGTACGAAAGATCTCAACCTTCTAGAAATGAATGAGAATGCCTCCAACTTTAACCCATAAGGTTATTGTGTTGGGAAATTCATTGTTGATATGAGGTGCCCAACGCTCCAAAAAAAAGCTCCAATATTTGAAATGATAAGGTCTCTTTCCTAATACCTTTAGAAGATCCGTGATATGCCCCACAGGGTGTATTTTCGAAGGAAGAAGAACATGGCTGAAGT
>OVAN01011987.1:0-14152 GCA_900406275.1 Anastatica hierochuntica | reverse complement strand
GACTCTATCACCACTAGCACATCCATCTTCCTTCCCGAAAGGCTTGAAGAAACCCCAATATCATCAATCATTAGTATACTCCTTATAGGTGCTACACAATCGAACCATAGAATCACTCTAACCCATCGTCACCACCCATTCGAGATCTGAAAACCAGAGCATTTAACGAACCCAACCACTAATACTCATTGATCACCAATGAGCAGCCTTATCATGCTTAGAACTCTGATCTGAAACCACAAAAACTCCCAAGCCCATCGATCCCTCAACTTGAGCCTTCAATTGAAACCAATGAACCTCGTTTTCCAGACTCTGTATTTCCTATAATACACCTTCGATCTACCCGTAGAGTGTAGATTCCCACCTTTGCCGTCATCAGTTGTAGCCTGTGACTCTTTCGACCACCGCTTACGCATCGATCTGATCGGAGAAAATGGCTTAGAAGTCCTTGTATCTATTGCTTAAATCTTCCATGTCCTCCGCATAAAAATTAAACTTTTTATAATTATTTTATTAAAGCCGAAAAAGTAAAAAGAAAAAATTCAGAGTATAGTTTGAGATAATTACGCAAAAACCAGGGTTATACCCGGCCCGTTATCCAGATCCAAAAATCGTTCCAATCCGACATGATTGGCTAAAAATATCCACCTGATCCAACACACTGAATTTTCTCAAATTTTCCCCAAATTGAACAAATTCAAACGAGAAACCCTACTTTCTTCGATCCGTGAAACTAGGGGTTAACTAAAAGAGATACCTTTAGAAATCGAGATAAAATCTCTTGAATCTCTGTCATTTCCTGTATTCGCGATGGTGATGACAAGGAGGAGTAAGAAAACGACGAAGACTCATGAGGCTTCGGAGGAAACTAACAAGAACATGAGAAAGGGAAAAGGAAAGGTGACAGAGGAATTACCAGTAAAGAAGAAGCGGAAGACTACTGGTGGTGGAGATGTGGTAGAAGAAGGGGGTATCTCTCCTCGTCGCCAAAGAATACGCTAATGATTGTAGAGCTGGAGAAGGAGAAGACTGTTAGAGAGTCTGGGAAGAAGAAATTGCCAAAGAAGAATGTGACAGAGGAGGTGGAGAAGATGGTGGTTTCATCTTCGGAGATGGTGATTAATTCAAGGTTTGATTCAGGATTGATTCAAGGATTGAGGAATACTGGAATAGTAAGGAATACTAGATATCTTAGGAATATTGGAATCGTAAGGAATACTAGATATCTGAGGAATACTGGAATAGTAGAAAAACTGCTAATACTAATTGACATTAATTTTTGAAACTTTCAGGAAATTTACAAGAGCTTCAAGAAATGGTAGGGGAGTTCAATAAACTTAGCAAGAAGGTGGATAAGTTCGAGAAAAGGTTGGGATAGGTTGAAGAGTTTGTCAAGGCAGTCGGGATGAGTAAAGGGAAGGAAAGGAAGTGAAGGGAAGAAAAGATGTTATATTATGTTATGTGAGTATGTTATTTTTTGCACATAGTTTCTAGACACACTGTTTGTTATGGAAACATAGGTTAATTTTTGATTCAGAAATACAAAGGAATTCTGGTAATGATTTGAATAAAAAGTCTTGAACATACATACCATAACATAGATAAGAGTCTAATCTCTTGCACGAGACATCGTCATTTTGTTGCCTCCGTAGGTATTGGACTTCCTCCTCTACACATCGTGATTACCAAGTCTGCCTGAAATGGAGGCGATCATCCTATTTCTTAGAGGAGATGATGTCCTTCACAAGATTTGTGAAACAAAGGCAATCAAAACCAGCAACACCTCAACTACCACAACGAATGCCATTGGACCCGTAGGAAATTCGCTCCACCTAAGGAAGATAAAAGCTCTGGTTCTGAGCTATAAAACAGAAAACGGAAATCTCCTTCTTTCATATCATTCTTCATTTGCCATAACATGTACACAATAAAAGTTAGATTTTTAAAGGTTCTGAACATTGAAATGTAATTTTCAAAGAATAAACAAGTTTGAACATTACAACTGAAACCTACTCTGCTTTGAAATTGATGTGTATTTTTTCTGCAACCTCCTCCATCATCCTCTTACATCCACTTCTAAGACATTGACTTAATGATAAAGATTTTTATGATGTATACTTTGTTGAAAACTTTAGCGGATTTTGTTTTCATACAATAAACTATGCTTTAGCATAATGCACAAGGCATACCCCAAGACGCTATATTGAAACCCAAGACGCTATATTGAAACTTTATTTAGGGGAGAAAGATAATAGAGAGAGAAAAGGAGAATGGTACTCTGTATGGAGAAAAGAAATTTTGTGGCGGCTGAAACTTTTTCAAAATCCCGCCAACCTTTTTCTGCATAATTATACACGATATAATAGTATTACAAATGTTGGTCATAGTTCTACTTTTCTGGATTTTAAGTTTTATTAGTATTACTTAACCTTTCTAATTCTTATTCTAGTTTTACTGATTATTTATATGCCTCGACATATGAAATTAATTGTAAACTGTAAAAAGATATTTGGAATCTACTTTTAAAAAAATTATGTATTGTAATTTGGTTCCCTCTAAGTTGATGTTCTTATAAGTATAAGTCATATTATGGAGAAATAAATAATGTCCATTACATAGCTTGCCAAATGATGGTATACTTGTAAGAGTTGTATTTTGAAGCAACATAATCAAATGTAAACAAAAACATAACAAACCCAAAAACATAACATAATTTGAGAGATATTTATAATTAATAAGTTTTAAATCCAAAAAAACAGAACATAAACAGAGCATATCCAAAAAAACATATAACAATCATTAAAGAGAGATCGGTTAATTAGTAGTCATCATCTTCGGAGCCATGTTCGGGATCACCTTCGGGGTCATCTTCGGGGTCATCGTCGGGGTATGACCGAGGAAAGCGACCACGCTTCGCTGGCGGTTCATAGTTTACACTATCGTTGTTGTCTCTGTCTTCTTGTCTCTGTCTTTATCTCTCAGATGAGTACTCCTTCGTCTGGCTAGGCCTATTTAATATAGGTCCCGACCATGCAGATTCGTGTGAAACTATGTCTTCATCCTTTTCCTCTTCGTCTTTGTCCTCCTCCTCTTCCTCTTCTTCATCTTCTTGTTCCTCTTGTTGCGCTTGTTGTTGTGGTTTCTCCTCTTGTTTTTGTGGTTCTTCTCCATCTTTTTTTTCATCGTTCACTTTAACTTCGTCTTTAACTTCGTCTTTAACCACTTCATTGACCTCCTCTTTGACTTTTTTCTCCTCTTTGACCTTTCCATTTCCACAATCTGTAAAAACGTTATTAAAACATCATTAAAATTGAACAGCATCGGTAATCTACAAATGAAAGTTAAGGTCAAATCATTTTTTTTACATCATTACACCTATAGATAAGTTCAATCTTTACCCTTATAGTGTACATATTTACCTAGACTATAGTGTATATCGATTACCATCCTTCTTCTAAATTTTCAGAGACATGCAAAATGCAAAACAAAGAGGAAACTTGAGACTTAAACTAAAGTACAACTAAAGCAAAACTATAGGGAAACTAAAGCGAAAGTAAAGTGAAGCTAAACAAAACAAGGGAATGTTGTTTGACGAGAGAGAGAGAGAGTCACTTACTGGTGCTCGACAAAGACGACGCCATGAGAGAAAACTTATTTTTGCGTTTGCGAAATGAGAGAAACCGAAGATTCTATTGCAGAGAAGAGAATCTCGAGAGAAAGATGAGAGAAAGAAGAGAAAAAAAGATAAAACGATGAAACGAAGATGTTCGTTTCGTTTATAATTGGGTAAAAACTTAATTTCATATTTGGACCTACAATCAGAAATGATATGGGTCATTACCAATTTTTGGGCCTACTCTATTAATAAACACATTACATTAATCCCATATAATACAATACACATAAGTTACGAGTTACATTATATTAATATCCAAAATGCTTTTTACAAAATGCTTTTTATATTAATACATTACAATTTCTCTATTAATATCCTCCAATGATATCTCCTGCTTGCTCATTGTATCCTGCAAAAACACTGCAAAAAACTCAATCAATTATCCACAATTTTACCAGTTTTCCAGTATTACTCAGTTTCCTTAGTGCTACCTAGTTCTCCTTTCTCGAAAAATCAAATTTAATAGTTTCGGGTGCAAATCAAGAGAATGTAATGCTTACTAACTCAAATTAAACTATTTAAATACAACTCCCACTCATTTAGACTACTAATCTACCCAATAACAATGGAAAACAATGGAAAAAGAATGAAAAACAACATGGTTTCTACCGCCAGCGACGAAGGAGACAGAGCACAGTATCGACAGTGTAACGGTCGGCTCGTCTCTGATGAGGGATATTTAAAAAAAACATATAACATATAATTGAGAGAATTAAAGGAATTATCAATACTAAGGGTAAATTGGTAAAGTCAACTTAAAAGGGATATAGGAGATTGAAGAGGGATATAAGAGCTTTAGTTTTAAGAATTAGGGATATAAGAGAATATGACTCATCTGATAGTGCCCTGAAACCTAGCTTCGTATAAGAAAATTAATTTTGTTTTAAAAATTGCGGTAATATATATATATATATATATATATTAAAATTACAAATTTGAATATTATTTAATATATCTAATAATTCCATATTTTTATATTTAAAATCAAAAATTTGAATACCAAATTGAATATCTGATTTTACAGATATAGATCCAAAACCCATAGATATTTGAAATTTTGCAGCGGATCAAAGCAAAAATTATATGCAATGAGACCCTAATATTTTTTATGTTTGTACATTGAACTACAGGTGTAGCTAACAAATTTATGAATATTAATTTCCTACATAATTAAAAAAATTATATTGCTTAATTATCAAAAAAAGAAAGTTTATAAAAATGTTTTTATGTTAGGGAGATATTATGTAATTATAGTAATGATAGTTTGGTCGTTTATGAGACTGACACTAAATTGATTTATACTTTAAGGAGCCACATGCTAGCACACACGAGAAATCTTTTATACATTTTTGACATAGTATCAACGGAATAGCTAAATGATACGAAATTTTAGATGTTGTCGATCATGTATCTCTATTTTTCCTTTTGCTTCTTTCTTTGACCTTTCTCTAAACTGATCCTTCTATCGTGTAGAAACTTTTGAGTTGCTTCATCATTTCCACTGGATCTGGTACCTCTCATATCATAGGTTTTTGATATTGCATTTCGCCTATCTACATGCCATTACTAGTTGATGTATTGTCATTTTATGGGCTTTTACTTATGTTTTTATTCGAGAAAACGGTGTTTTAATATGTATTTGGCTTTTTCAAAGTCGTTTAGTGTTCTTTACCGTTTTATGTGTCATAGATTCGTTGCTCAGAAAAAATACGTTAATGCGAATTTGGAGCTGAAATGAGCGTTGTAACTTAAGCACACGTAATTAGACAAGGATCGACCAATTTAGAGCAAGGATCGACGAATCCATGTACATTGAAGACTGCAAAGGCATTGGTAGTAGGACAAGGATCAACTGATCCTTTCCCATGGATCGGCTGATCCATGTCCCGATGCTGCACTCGAATTTGAAGACCCAAAAAGACCCAGATACATATTTAAACACACAGACTCGTGATTTATTATTTACTATGCGACTTTAAAACTTCTAAGAAACTTTGGAGATTTGAAAACCTAAGGGAGACGAATTTACTTTGTACTTCGATTGGAGAAGAATTCTGAACCCTCTCTTTTGCTTTTATTCAATTATAATTATGTTTTATCTCTTAATTCATCTTCTGATTGTTTGATTGTTATGAGTGAGTAGTTCCCTGGTGGGGTTTAGGGTTCTCACGAAGGGGTTTTCACGATTTGGTGATTGTTAGGTTATTGATCAGGAAATTATCAATTGGATCTTTGTTTAATGTCATTCTTAATGCTAAAATTGGCTTAATCACCTATTTTATGATATTAAGTTTTTTAACGAACCGGAAATGTTCGATTAAATGCCTACACAAGTGTTAAATGTGCAAAGTGTCTTTAGCCAACGAAAGTTGATGCTGAAGCGCTTTGTGACCTTATTAGAATGCATGTGTTAGTATTTGAGACTTCACGGAATTTAGTATTTAAGATTTTAAAACATAGTGAATTAGCGCTACGGAAGTAGGTTCTAAAAGTGTGATTTGAGTTCTAGACAGTACTTACATGTTTCCCTGACAATAAATCTACATCAGCAATGAAATGAATCCTTGAGAATATCGTGTGCCCAACGTTCTTACTAATTGTTTACAACCTTTTTTGATTTTCGTACTTTGATTACTTTGCTTGCTTTGACCCCATTTAGCAACACCACCAACTTTCTTTTTAGCCTAGCTCGTAGTTGATTCACAATATTTACGTGTGATCAATGGTCTTTGTGAAATGATCTTCTTTATACTAATGCGAGTACATTTATGCACTTGCAGATAGTTATCATGTGAAACTTAAGCCTATCACTAGCAACATCATATCAAAACATTACTCTTAAGTGGTTTTAGATGAGAGATTTTGTGATGCTATGCGACATGAGATTGATGCCGTAGATGAGAATCAAACTTGACTATTGATGAATTTAGGCAATAAAGTGATTGGATGTAAGTGGATTTACACCATTAAATATAAATATGATGGTACCGTTGAGCGACAGAAAGCATGCTTGGTTTTTTTTGGTAATGAGCATATTCAAGGTGAAGATTATGCTGAAAATTTTCTCTAGTAGCGAAGACGTCAATCGTTAGATTTATACTTGAGGTCTCCACTATGAAGAATTGAGAACTTCACCAAACGGACATTCATAATATTTTCCTACATGGGGATTTGAAAGATGAGGTCTTCATAAAAGTCTCACCTAGATTTTGTATTAATAATTCATCTCTAGTGTGTCTTCTACATGTGTCTTTTTATGGTCTTCGTCAAGTACCACGTTGTTGGTTTGCTAAACTTACTACAACTTTGATCGACTATGGCTTCACCTATTTAATTTATGATTAATTGCTTTCATATAATCATGGTAATACACAACTCACAGTACTTGTTTTGTTGATGACTTGGTTATCAGTAGAAGTTCCCATGCGTTGATTTAATCTTTAAGATTACTTTATTCGTGCTTTTACATAAAATATACATAGGCTTCTTCAAATAGTTTTTCAGTATCGAGGTTTCCTGAAGTCCTTCGGGTATTTATTTCTTTTAGAGAAAATATGTAGTCGAGATCATCTCTGAAGTTGGTCTCCTTGGAGCAAAACCATTTGCATTTTCACTAGACCAAATTAATTGTCTGGCACTTGTCAAAGATGATAATTTCTGAAACCAAAACGATATTATCGATTTGTAGGTTGACTTATCTAACATGTTGTGACTCAGGTAGCCCTTTCTTATGTTATTCACATCTTGACTTAGTTCATGCAACATCCTCATTGGGATGTTGCTCTCAGCGTGGTTCAGTTTCTCAAGCATAATCCCAACCAAGGTTTTCTTCTTAGAGTTGATTCTACGTACTCTCACTATAATGGCTTGATGTGACTCTAATTGGTCTGGTTGTCAGTTTACTCGTAAGTCACTCACTAGTTATTTTATAAAACTCGGTGATTCGCCTATCTCTTAAAAAATGAGGAAGCAAAAGATGGGTTTGTGTTCTTCAACCGAAACTGAATATAGGATGATGTAATACACGGTTCTTGAGCTCACATGGATAAAAGCTCTTCTTCGTTTTATCGGTTTTGATCATTCGCCACCCATAGCCCTTTATTATGACAATTAAAACATAATTAACATTGTTGTGAATCATGTACGAACCATATTGAGAACAATTCTCGCTTTGACTGGGATGTCATTCTGAAATCTTTTCAATTTTAAACATTTACATGGCGTGCTTGGCACGGGTTAAAATCTAATTTGTTTTAAATTTTTAACCAAATAGAGTTCTCCAATCCAAAAACATAAAAAAAAGTTTATTTTGAAAATTGAGAATAATATTATTTTAAATTTCTAAAAAAAAAGTTAGTTCATGAAATTTGTCTAATTCATGTAATTTAAATATATAAGCTTAAATCTACCATATATCTAAAAACCTAATAAGATAGATATAAGGGCTATTTTTCCCAATAACCATTGAAAATTAATTAGTTAAATTGTTGGGATTCAAAAAATATACTCCCTCTGTTTCATATTACTTGATGTTTAAAGATTTTGCATCCAGATTAAGGAATCTTAACTTTTATTCAATTTACATCTATTATATAAAAACATCATTACCAAAATAAATTCAATCAACTGCAGAATATAAATAGTCACAAACATCGAATAACATTAAATTTTTACATAAAAACTTGAAAACTTCCACTAATTTGATACAAAATTTTTTCCCTAAAACATCCACTAATTTGGTATGGAGGGAGTATTAGGGAGCTTTTACAAAAAAAACCATTTGTATAAAATTAAGAAAAGAAAAGAAAGACAAGAACTAATAAGATGAGGGTTTGGCGGCGCAAGGGTTTGGCGACAAGGAAGGCGATTTGGATGATCTGACGACGGCGGTGTTTCTCGGTGGTAGCAGCTCTCTGAGATCGACGAGGAGAACGTGAGCCGTTGCTCAGGTTGTGGAAGGCTTCATTGTGTGAAGTGTTTTGCAGATTGCTTGATCTGCTTTGGTGTTTTCAGTTTCGGAAGAGACTGTCGGCTTTGATCGTTATCAGAGGCCTCAGGGATCTTGCTGGCTTGGTCGAATCGTGGTCTTTGCGGTGTTCTGTTTTGGTTTGGTCTCTCGGTCCCAGCTCTGCTTTGATTCAGTAGTGATACAACTTTTGATCTGTTCTGTTTTGGTGGTGTTGTTCTTGTGGTGATGGGTTTAAACAGAGGATATGGAGGAGGACGGTCTGCAGGTGACGATGATCCAATTCTGTTACCTCCGCAGGATAACACTCAGCTGATACAGGAATACGGTTTAACTTTGATTGGCCGAGTGCTCAACCCAAAGAAGCAGGATGTGGATAAGCTCCTGGTGTACTTGCCTCAACAATGGGGTTTAGATGGTAAGATCACAGCTAGCAACTTGGGGAACAATTGTTTCATTCTTAACTTTGATTCGGAGGAGGAGCTAAAGATGGTTCTCAACAAGGGAACTTTCCACTACAATTATTGGATGTTTGTGCTCGTTCGATGGTCTCCGGTGATGCACGACGACTATCCTTGGGAGATGACCTTTTGGTTGGAGTTAACAGAATTCCCATCCAGTTTTGGTCTCAAGAGACGATGAGATGTATCGGAAAGAGTCTTGGTCATGTTTACCAAGTTGAAGAAATGTATGGTCGGATTCAAGTGACGGTGGACTCTCGCTTGCCACCGAAATTCTCTAAGCAGATTATGGATGATAAGGGTAACAAGGCCACGGTCAAGATACATTATGAGCGTTTGTTCAAGCACTGCTCGGAGTGTGGTCTTATGTCACACGAGAAAACACAGTGCATGAAGAAGGATGATATCCTTGTGGACAGAGGTAGACAGGATGTTTTCTCGCGGTTGGAAGCTCCTCCGACAGCTTCGGTTCGGGCTGGTGGTGCTGGTTCTAAGAGTCTCCCTATGGGACACATTAGACAGGAGAATTTCTCATTATCTGGGGCTGGCCACAGAGGACTCAAGAGACATTTGGAGGATCCTGGTCAGGACCGAGGAGTCTCACACCGAAACCAGCAGAGGTGGGGAGATCCATATGATCATGGGCATAGCTCATCTTTCTCTGGTCGATCTGGGAGGTGGTTTCGTGACAGTCATAGGGCTTCAAAAGTTGATGTTTCCCGCTCCTACTCTCCGCCAGGTGGTCGATACCGCAGGAGGTCGTATGAGACAGAGCAGCGGTCTGGGAACAGCAAGGAGCTGCGGTCTAATGGTGTTGTATATGGTGGGCGTATGGCTGAGAAAAAATGGGTTAAAACTGGACGCATTGTTGTGTCAAGCTCCACGACTCATGACCGTCGTCATGAGCAGTCTGTGGGCCGTCATTCTTTGGGTGAGGCACCGACAAATCTCTCCTCAGTGGCGTCGGGTTCTCGGGGCTCAGTTCATGTTCTCAAATCAGATCATGAGTACTCTAGAGCCGTGGAGGATGCTGAAATGAATGATGATCGGGAGCGTGTTGTTGACAAGGACAAGGGACAGTTGCTGGTGGTCGAAGATGTTGAGATGCTGGTCGCAGAGGATGATCTCCTAGGAGAGGATGGGGAGAAGGAGAAGCGAGATAAAAGTAGCATCAAATCACAAGTGTTTGTTCCGCGGAAGGAAGGCTCGGGCACGAGAATGGGCAGAGAGGTAGCTTCGGACGAGCATGTGACGAAAAGGCCAAGGCGGGATCACTCCCTAGGGAAGACTCACTCCTCTAAGCTGTTTGCTCTGTCAGGAAAGAAGGAACGGATTCTCCGTATGGGATCTTCACACAAAAAATCTCTTGCCATTGCAGAGAAAAGTTCAAAAGCTACGGAGCCGTCTGGTTCACGTGGAGTTTATCCTTCAAGCAATCACCGGCTACATGGGGGTAGCAAGGATTCTCGTCGTCAAGTTGAAAAAAAAGATGGTTTGGTGGGGTCCCAGAACCCACCCAGTAAGCAATGTTGAAAGTGCTTGGTTGGAACTGTCGAGGGATTGGGAGTGACCTCACAGTTCGACGCCTAGAGGAGATACACAAAAAGTATCGTCCTGGCTTTCTATTCCTATCAGAGACGAAGAATCAGAGATCAGTGTTACTGGAACAACAACAAAAGTTAGGCTATGATTGTTTAGAGACCGTGGAGCCCGTTGGCGTAAGCGGAGGATTAGCTTTATTTTTTATGAGACATTTTGATGTTATTCTTTTGTATTCGGACAACCGTATGTTGGACGTTCAAGCTTCTATTGATGGTTTTCGCGTTTATTTGACCTTTGTTTATGGTGACCCCGTTCAAGATCGTAGGGAAATAGTTTGGAAAAAAATTGGCAAATTTATCGTTGGAGCGCGATGCGCCTTGGTTTATGATCGGAGATTTTAATGAGATCATTAGTAATGACGAGAAGCAAGGTGGTAGAGTTCGGCCAGAATCGTCTTTTCTCCCCTTTCGTCAAATGATTCAAGACTGTCGTATGCGAGAATTTCCTTACTCTGGGAATCATATGTCCTGGGTAAGAAATAGAGGAAATAATCGTACTCGTGTACGATGTCGCCTAGACCGAGCGCTAGGCAACGAGAGTTGGCATGAGGTCTTTCCTCATTCTACGATTCAATATCTTCGAATGTGGGGGTCGGACCATAGGCCCGTCCTCGCCCATATCCTTGCTAGACCTCTGCGGGCGAAGAAATCCTTTCGGTTTGACAAAAGATTAATTAAGAAGGAGGGATTTAAAGACGTGGTGAGGGACAGCTGGCGAGGGATGGCATCTACTTTGGATTTGCAATCTAAAATCGTTTCTTGTAGGAGGACCATTGTCTCCTAGAGCAAGCATGATAGAGCTACTGCAGACCGTTTTCTGGAGGAGTTAAAGAATAAGGTGGATGCCCTCCACTCGTCTGATATTTCAACCCCAGAAGAGATACATCGGCTACGTTAGATCTGCATACTGCTCTCAAGGAAGAGGAGATTTTCTGGCGGTAAAAGAGTAGGGCACTATGGCTCCAGGAAGGGGACCGCAATACGGGTTATTTTCACGCAACGACAAAACAGCGAAGGGCAAGGAATAGGATTGTACGTCTCAGGAATGAGGAGGGTGTAGTTGTCGAGCAGGAAGACGGCATTGTGGCCATTGCCACAAGGTATTTCAGAGACTTGTTCCAGACATCTGGGCAACTAGCTATTGACGATGTCCTAGGCTTCGTCCCGTAGCGGATCATCCCTGCTATGAACATGGACCTGACGAAACCTGTGACGGAGGAGGAAGTTCGTGGTGCGTTGTTTGCCATGCATCCGGAGAAAGCGTCGGGTCCAGATGGGATGACGACCCTCTTTTATCAGCAATTTTGGGATGTAGTGAAAGTAGATGTCGTTGCGATGGTCAATAACTTCCTTTCTGATGGTGCCGTTGCGCCTAGGCTGAATGAGACCAATATTTGCCTCATTCCAAAGACAGATAGGCCTCAGGAGATGTTAGAGTTTAGACCGATTAGTCTTTGTAATGTGTGCTCANAGACTCAAAAGATTCTTGCCTAGTCTTATATCTGAGACCCAGTCAGCCTTTGTTGTTGGGCGTTTGATCACGGATAACATTCTGGTGGCTCAGGAGATGTTTCACGGACTTAACACTAACCCGACGGGACAATTAGAACGAATGGCCATTAAGTCGGACATGAGTAAAGCATATGACAGGGTTGAGTGGGATTTTGTTGAGGCTGTAATGCGGAAGATGGGCTTTGCGGAGCAGTGGATTGTTTGGATCATGAGATGTATCCGTTCGGTTTCCTATCGTGTCCTGATAAATGGTCACCCTCGTGGCCATATACAGCCTGAATGTGGATTAAGGCAGGGAGATCCTTTGTCTCCCTTTATCTTCATATTGTGCACGGAAGTGCTCATCGGCCTACTGAAAGAGGCGGAGTGGCAGGGACACATAACTGGAATGCAGATAGCGCGAGCTAGTCCGTCAGTGTCCCACCTCCTGTTTGCGGACGATAGTCTCTTTTTTTGTAAGGCGGAGCCCCGTGAGTGTTTGGAGGTATTGAGAATTCTGGAGTTGTATGGCAAGGCTTCAGGACAAAAAGTTAATCTGCTTAAGTCTTCGGTCATGTTTGGCAAGAAGATCCCAGGATCAGTCAGGCAAGATCTTAAGGATATCTGTGTATCCACACCGATGGTGGCCTCGGTACCTACTTAGGTATCCCAGAAGATCTGAGAGGCTCTAAATGTAAGGTCTTTGCCTTCATTAGGGATCGGTTACAAGATCAGGTGAATATGTGGTCTGCTAAATGGTTGTCCAAGGGAGGGAAAGAAATCTTGATCAAAGCTGTTGCGTTAGCCCTGCCGACGTATGTTATGTCGAGTTTCCTGCTTCCGTTGGATGTCTGTGATAAGATCACGAGTGCGATTGCTAGATATTGGTGGAGTTCAGATCCTCCTCGGAGAGGTGTCCACTGGGCGACTTGGGAGAAGCTGTGTGCCACCAAAGCTGAAGGTGGGTCAGGGTTTCGGATGCTACATGAATTTAATCTGGCCCTTCTGGCTAAACAGTTATGGCGGCTTAACCGGTTCCCGCACACTCTGTTGGCGCGGGTTCTTAAAGGACGATACTATAAGTTTTCTACGTCGCTGCGAGCGGTGGAGGTGGATAGGCCCTCCTATGGGTGGAGAAGTATCTTAGCGTCTAAAGAACTCCTCCTTCGGGGATTACAGAAGAAAATTTTCTCTAGCCTTACTACCAGAGCTTGGAAGGATCCATGGCTACCGACAAGGCCTGCGCGGCCTGCCAGAGCAAGGGTCCCTGCTGTCCATCTGTTGATGGTGGTTAGTGATTTTATCAATCGCGACTCTAAACAATGGGATATCAACAAGCTGGAACAATTCATCGTGGCAGACGATATTCCCCTTATCAGAAGTTTACCGATTGCTCAGTCATTTCATGTGGATGGCTTTTGTTGGCAATTCACAAGATCGGGACAGTACACTATCAGGTCAGGGTATAAGATAGCTAGGGAGCTGACTGTCAGCGGGGAGGGGGACGAACTTTATGGGCCGATTCTGGTCGATTTGAAGTGTCATGCCTGGAGGATTGATGCGCCGCAAAAGATCTTTCATCTTATATGTCAGATGGTGTCTGGCTACATAGCTGTCACACATAATTTGGCCCATCGAGGGGTCCATTGTGTGGACCTTTGCCCGAGGTGTGGGGCTTCGGAGGAGACTGTTCTTCATGTTTTCTTCGAATGTCCTTCTGCGCTTCAAGTGTGGGCAATGGTTCCTACCTTGCGGGTTCCAGGGATTTTTCCTATCTTGAGCCTTTATGGCTCCCTCGACTATTTGTTCTGGAGCTCGGAGGCGGCGAGTGTGGAGGGACACGGCTCGTATCCGTGGCTTATCTGGTTTATCTGGAAGGCTTGTAATGAACAACTGTTCTGTGGGATCACATGGGAGGCGGCAGATATTATTAGTCGAGCTACTTCTGAGTGGCGGG
>OVAN01011986.1:0-14152 GCA_900406275.1 Anastatica hierochuntica | reverse complement strand
AAACTAAGCTAAAACACACTAAAATATGCATGAAATTGTATGTTCATCAGTTTACAATATATTCTTAGAGCATGATTAATGGGGTCTCTAAAAAAGAGATTCTACAAAAATAAATAATAATATTTTAATTTTTAGGGATTCTTAAATCTTAAGAACCTGTGGTGAAATCTCTTATTTAAAAGATTTTCACAAAGGACTCTTAAGATTTAAGAACCCCTAAAATTGAAATATTATATTATTTTTTTCGTTTAGAACTTCTTTTTTAGATACCCATTAATCATGGTCTTAATGAGTAATTAAACTATCAATCTTTCTAACTAACTTTATACATGAAGAAGTAGCTTATACCAGATAATTCAATACATACCCCTCAAAAACCATTTGAACAAAAATGTCTCGTTTGTGAAAGAGGCTTGATATCGTCAGACAAGAGAGTTTAAAATGAAAAAGATTTGGGTGTAGAGATTTGATCAATATATCAACATGTTGATTAAAGCCCTAGATATGAATAACTTCGAGGAAACCATTCTCGACATGATCCTTTACAGTGTGATAGTCAATTTCGATGTGTTTGGTCCTCTGGTGAAGATCGAGTTAGTTACTAGCAGGTGTGCGATTCAGATTTGTAGATCATGAAGCAACCAGTTGAGCGAAAGAAATTCACATGTGGATTGAGCCGTGCTCTGTACTCAACCTCAATGTTGCTTCATCTATCTACATCCTGCTTCTTAGCAAGAGATTAGATATTGTTCCAAATCGATGCAATACCTTGTCACAAAGCTGCGTGTGTCAGGGCATGTAACCTAATCTACGTCTAAGAACCATTGAGGCATTATTAAAGTTAGCCGAGTAGAACAAGCCTTGTCCAGGGTTAGACTTGTTGTATCTGAGAATACGAAGAGCTGCTTAAAGATGCAAATTTTTTGGTGCATACATAAACTGGCTAAACTTATGAAATACAAAAGTAATTTTTGTCCTTGTGATTGTTAGATATAACAATCCCCCAGTAAGTCGTTTGAAACTTACGTTGGCTTGCATACTAAGAGAACTTAATCTTAAAGAAGATTGAGATGATACTCGAGCTGATAAAATTATATGCCCTCTCAGTTTACTGGAAATTGTATTTGATCTTATAAAACCTTTACTTCCCACAACATTTTTACCATGTGGTAAAAACTCAACAATCCAAGTTTGTTGATTTCCTTAGCATGATTATCCTCACCCATAGTACCAATCCACTTTTGATGATATGGCTTATTTAAAAATGGAGGGTTCTGGTTCAAGGGAGGCTAGAATAACATACTGATATGGTTGTGTTAAAAGAGACTAGGGAAGAACATTTTTTATAGGAATGCAGGTGTTAAAAGAGGGGAAATATAATGTCTAGTAAGAGCATAATGATAGTCAAATTTCTAACATGAAGGTTTAGGATTGCATCTTGGACTGATATTGAGAAGTTTTATTTGTCATGTGTTTGCAGGAACTCTGCTCGTGATATTGATGTACTATTAGAGTGTGATGCACATGGAGAAGATGCAAACTCTCTATGTAAGATGCTAGTGGAGTAGAAGAAGAAGAAAAAGAAGAAGAAGATGCAAGTAAAACAGAGACATGTAAAGTACATGCGTTAGACCTAGACAAAGATACATGAATATTGTAACCAGAAAGTGCAACAGAAATAAAAAGGGCAATATTTTTTTTCGAAAGTACATCTAAGAGACTGTGATGTAATGGATTTATAAGAGAAAATATTCTCATGGAATACTAAATTGCGTGAAATGCTATCGATGTTTGTATTTATGACTAAAACTTTGTAACATATGTAACCGGCTAGATAACCTAAAACAATCAAGGTTTGACACGTGATGTGAACTTATTCCTATCCTTTTGTAATGTAGAAACATATAACAACACCTAAAAGACCATATTGAGTAATCAAAAGTTTTATGTATAATAATCTCAAATGAAGATAACTTGTTAAGAACCAAATAAAGTGGCTATTAATAAGAAAAAATAATAATTTGAATGCAATTACTCGAATTTTCTAGTGGTACATTAGATTGGGAAAGCAAAGCACAAGTAACATTTAATAAATGTTGATCTTTGCTTTCAAAAACAAAGTTCTATTGAGGAGTATTTGCACAAGAGAATTGATGTATAATGCCATGATGATAAAAAAAATTGTATGAATGTTAATTCAAGAGCACTATAACTTGTAATTAGATATGGTGACCATATGATATTGAATTTTAATATGTTGTAAGAAAACATGAAATATTTGAGAAACATCTGATTTATTTCTTAACGTGCAAACCCACGTAACTCAAATACAATCATTTACTATGGTAAAAGTATTTATACCTTCAAGATTTTATAGCAAAAGGACCTCATATGTCTAAGTGAATCAAATTAAAATAAGATGGTGATAAATAGTTCTTCGAAACAAATGACAATTTGATTTGTTTTGCATAGGCCTAGGAGTTTTATTTGAACCCAATAACCCGAATCGAATCCCAGCCGAAAATCCCACATCTGAACCTGAATCATTTCTTAAGAATACCCAAATGGATCTTGTGCTGAAGTAGTTCGGGTTTAGATCGGATTCGGGTATACCCGAACACCCAAACTAGTACATTGGGTACCCGAACATCTACATACACATAGTCTAAGTGATACACATGCCGAAAATTAGAATCTTTTCTTCTTAAAATCTAAACTTTTTACCTTTGGACGATTGAGCTTCATTTGCCTTTTGCATCATAAATTCCAAAAAATTACCAGAAATCTTCATTTCTTCTCATTTTCTTCTTCATTAGAGACGACGATAAACAATTCACATGTAAATTCTTGAGTTCTTCTCTTTGATTCTTTCTTCACTTGTTTGAAACAAAAATCATTTTGGGGGTTTCAATATTTAGAGCTTTTTTGATTTCACATGTTGTTAGATGTTTGATTATGCTTTTGATTGCATGTTTTACTCATCATATTAAAAATTGCGATAGCTAGGGCTTGTTTGAATTAATGCTTTTCGATTTTTTGGTCATGGTTTTTGATTTGGGGGTTTCAATATTTAGGGCTTCTTCGGTTTCACATGTTGATTTTGATTGTCTGTTTGAAGTCTTATTCTTCGAGTTTGTATTATTAGATAGTTAGGGTTTTGCAATTTTCTATTTTGATAGTTAGGGTTTGATTATGATTATCTATTTTGATAGATACAATTCTGTTTTATTCTCATGCACTGTTTAAATTATGTAATATGTTTCTGTTGAGCTTCGATTTTGCTGGTGTGATTAAATAAACTTCAAATTTCAAATTTATAAACCTTAATCAACTAACAATCCTCATCAAACCGCAAGTGCACAATTATGTCGATTGTAGTACTTAAGGGTCAAACCCACAAAAACTAGAGATTCAAGCAATATGAATGCACAATATCTCCTCAGCTAAACAAATGGAAAGTGAAATGGTTACTACTAATTACTAATCTAGACACAAAAACCATCTAAACAAACTAAACAAGACTTGAAATGATGGAGAAGTGGATCTAGGATTTGGTGTTGAGAAGGAATAATCAAGTGGCTAAACTAACAACAAAGAAGACAATCAAAAGAACAAGTCTCACAACTATGGAATAAATGCTCAAACTAATACCATTCTCATAGCTAAAAGTCACATTTGCAAGCTAACATATTTCGCTCAACTCTCGCTTCTTGCTATAAATTAGCTAGCAATCATTAAGAACCATCCCACATAGTCACTAAACTTCCTAGAAATCAAATCTCGTAGGGTAAGCTAAGTTAACATGCTTTAGGCTCTCCTCGGCATTTCAACGAATATCTCTCGGGCATGAAATTCATACATGTCAAGACCTAGTTTCTATCATAGATATAGAATTAACAACACATAAACCATAAAGATCTAAGTTCCATCTATCCCTAGACATCATTAGCTAACCACCGAATCACTTTTTGATCTACCAATCCAAGATCCAATGTGTTCTACTCACTAAGGCCCATGGAGAACCAAGAAGTATCACTAACTTCTTGAAAATTTATGCTTGAAGTAAGAAGAAGGAGAGATGAGATGAGAAAAGATGATTGATGACAAATAAACTTAAGCAGAAACAATAAAAATCCAAACTTTATAAGAAAGGAAGAAAATTTGAAAAAGTAAGATAGTAGATGAAGAACAAACGAAGAACAATAATTAAAGTGAATTGAAATGCATAAATAACTTTAAAGGAATCCAAAATAAGTGTTTACAAACTTTTTTTTGAATCTAAAACAAATTTAAAAACAATCTGAAATCTAATGTTGAGGTACTTTGAGTGTTCTTGGAGCCTTAGAGAGGGTATTTATAGTTTAGGGGAAGAAAGGGCGTTGCCCTAGGTCATTTTTGGTCGAGTGCAGCGAGCTATTGAGCTCATGCTACTCACTATCGACCTCCCAGGTCGATAGTGGCTAGCATTTTGCAGATTATGTTTTTTGCTTGCTACTATCGACCTCATGATACCCACTGCCTGGGAGGTCGATAGCTGGTAGCATGGACAATCTTTTGCCTCTTCTTTGCTCCATTGCTTGCTCATTTGCTTCCTTTTTACTTACCTTAATTCTTCTTTATTTTTCCTTGATTAATGCTTGTTGTTCACTTCATTTTCACCAAGAATTTAGTTCCAAAGTCCTCTCTTTCTTATTAAGATTCATTCCCTACAAAATGCAAAAAATGCATGTAAAAAAACGCAAGCAAAATGCGAATAATCCTAAGCTAGACTCGATTTTTAAACTTAATATACAACTTAAAAGCTACCAAAACATGGATAAAAGAATCTAAAAATGCATGAAAGTATGCACACATCAACTCCCTCGGACTTTTCCTTTGCTTGTCATCAAGCAAACAACAAAGACCAAACTCGGAAGCGAGGTATAAAAACAAGAACATATGCCAAAGTATGTCTAGAAAGACTTCCAATCCAAGGTCCTAAAGAGTTGTAACATAATGGATGACCATTACAAGAACAATCTCTAGGAAACTAAGTTAAACGTTCACATATCATCTTATTCACTAATCCCTTAACATTCAATTAAGCTTATGATATGTGGTCTTTACTTATGGGCAAGAAGTCTCATTCTACTTGGCTTGGAGACCAAAAAGAAGTATATTAAAGAAGTGTTTTAGAGGAAGTTTCACTCAATTTTCAATGGTGGTTTCTTTAAAAAACAAGTAATGCAAGACATATGAGAAGATCAAGATAGTAGCCGAACAACTTATGCATACAAAGTTATTGCTTCCACTAAGCTATTCACCCTGGTTCCCATTTATTTTTATACTACCTGGATGTATTTCCCTTACTGAGGCTCTAGAGATTGAACCCCTTTTGCTATTTTTAGAATAATTTATCGATTTTTCCCGGTGAGTTCAACAACTTCCTTTTTCATTTCTCAATAAATATTTAGAGATTATTCTTTTCCTCCACTTAAGCTCTTTATCTTCTAGCATTTCTCATATATATTTTTTTCATTTAGAACCACTATTAATAAATCAATTCACTTGATTCATTTTTCCTTCGAGTATCATTAGTAGCTCTCTCTTCTATTTTATTTTTGAGATTTACTGTAGAAGTAGATAAGTTTTTGAATCTCTTAAACTCTTCTTCTTAGATATTCTTTTCCTTTTCATAACCACACTTGCATAATTTCCCGTTTAAGAATCTATCTCTCAAGTCTTTGAAACTAGATACACCAAAAATAAATCCCCAAACCCATGCATTAACTGAAAATTTCCTTTCTAAATTCTAGTTAACCTTAAGATGAGGATAACTCTAAGGAAACACTAAATTTTATCGTTCAATTTCATTTTACACGAGTTTTTACCTATGTGTGCATTTTCCTAAAGAGGCCTCACATTCAACTGACTATGAGGGTTTAAAAAGAAAAGTTTTGGGTTTTCAAGGTGGGGTAACTACTCTTAAGATAAGAGTATCCATTTGAGTTAAGAAGAGTGGTAAAATAGGATAAAAAAACATAACTCAAGTATTTAGTGTTTTACCATAGAAGAGAACTTCAAGACCATAAGCAAGAAAAACTAAATTCAATTAGGTTATTCTCAAATGGAATTGACTTCAAATATAATATGCTTCAATTTTTCGATTAGAACTTTAAGAAGTCAATTCCAAGCATGGATATTCCAAATTTCTAGATGGTTCAAGCATTATATTACTACTAATGAGGGCATTGAATTGTAAGCATGACTAAATCTACTTACAAGACATGGTTCTCTTGCTAAATGCAACCTATATGCTTCTTACCACCTAATATATTCACATGAACGCATCTATATGAACTTTTGAAAATTTTTAAAATTTCCATGAATTTTTACAATGCATGACTTAAATTATGTAAAAGCAAAGCAAAACAAATAAAAATGCTCACTAATATCTATTCCCTCCCCTATACTTAAACCTCACTGTTCTGGTGAATCTTAAATCGTGAGAAAGAGTTTTTGAAAAGCATAATGCAACTAAATGTATATACAAGGGAATTTACTTTTACCTTGCACCATTGTGCATGAATGAGTGAAAGAGATTTGGATTTTGAAGAAGAATGCTTTCAAGCTTCTTCTTTCTCCTTGAGGTTCTTCCAATGTGCTTTCCTGGCAACGGCGCCAAAAACTTGATGAGCTTATTTTTTCTAGTGTGATTAAATCAACTTCCATTTTTAAATTTATGAACCTTAATCAACTAACAATCCTCATTAAATCGCAAATGCACTGCTATGTCGATTGTAGTACTTATGGGTCGAGCCTACGAGAACTAGAAATTCAAGCAATAGGAATGCACTATATCTCCGAAGCTGAGCAAATAAAAAGAGAAGTGGTCATTAATCATTACAAATCAAGATGCAAAGAAAACATAAACAAACTAAACAAGACTTGAAATGATGGAGAAGTGGATCTAGCTTTTGACGTTGAGAAGGGGTAATCAAGTTGCTAAATTAACAACAAAGAAGACAATCAAAAGAATAAGTCTCACAACTATGGAATCAATGCTTAAATTAATATAATTCTCGTGGCTAAAAGTCATATTTGCAAGCTAACATATTTCACTCAACTCTCTTTCTTGTGATCATTTAGCTAGTAATCATTAAGAATCATTCCACTTAGTCACTAAAATTCCTAACTATCAACTCTTATTGGCTAAGTTAAGTTTAGCATACTTTAAGCTCTCCTAGACATTTCATCGAATACCTCTCGGGCGTGAAAGGCATACATGTCAAGATCTACCTTTTATCCTATATCTAGCATTAAGAACACCTAAACCACATAGATCTAAGTTCCATCTATCCTTAACATCATTAGTTAACCACCTAATCAATTCCTAATCTACCAATCTAAGATCCAATATGTTTTACTCACTAAGACCCATGGAAAACTAAGAAGTGTCAATAGCTTCTTGAAAATTCATGCTTCAAGTGAGAAGAAGGTGAGATGAGATGAGAAAATGAAAGCAAAAAAACTTAAGTAGAAACAATAAAAATCCAAATGTTGTAAGAAAGGAGGAAACTTTGAGCTTAGGTCGTCCTTGGTTATGTCGGTCTTAACGGAATTGAAATTGGTTAAGCGAACCGAAAGATATGTCGTGAAATCTGTCTCTGACGCCGAAATATAATTTCTACTAATATAGGCCAAAATAGGCTCCAAACTGGTGGAAAACTGATAGCTCAGGGTTTGACCCAAGAAATCACTGCAAGCGTATAAGAACGTTGTAGTGGTTCGGTATCGAATTCACAGAGACCAATGATCACATGAAAAGCAATGAATCAAACACGGGCTAAAGCGAAAAGATGAGAGTTGGTTGTGATGCTAAAATCGAAAAGAAAGCAAACAAAATCAAGAAAACAAACGTGGGATGTACTCAATCAAAAAAACCGCTAGGCACAAGGTATTCTCAGGGAATTCAAATAATCATCAATGTCAAGTTGATTAACAGAGAAACAAAATTAAGAATCGTCTAGAACTCAAATCACCGATTTAGAATCAACCTACTTTCGTAGTGCTAAATCCCTATGTTATAGAATCCTAAAGACTAACTTCCGTTGAATTTCAGATTCTAAACATGCATTTGATTCAGGTTTGATAAGTTCACAAAGCGTAATAACATCAACTTTCATTGGCTACGGACACTTTGCTCGTTTAATCACATGTTCAGGCATTCAAGAAATCACTTTCGGTGTATTGAAAAACTTAAGATCAGAAACTAGGTCACAAATCCAATTTCAACATTAAACGTAGTGATAAACGAAGATCCAATAGATAAGTTCCCCAATCTAACAACCTAACAATGACAAATCATGAAAACCGCTAATGAAAAACCCTAAATCCAACAATAGAACTACTCACGCATATTTAAAGAACAATCACAAGACAAATCATTGAGAAACATCATGCAATTGAATAGAATATAAAAACAGGGTTCAGAAATCTTCTCCAATTCAAAGTACGGATGAGAGATCTTCTCCCTTAGATTACAAAGCTCTCAATGGTGGCTTAGAGTCTCAAAAACAGCATAATAAAACAAAGAAATCGAGTATGAGTGTTTAAATATGTAATATGGATCTTCAATCTTCGATTATGGTTCAAAATAAGTCAGTTTGGTCGCGTCATGACAAGGATCGATCGATCCAAGTGCAAGGATTGCTCGATCCCTGTCATTCTGCTAGGATGCTCATTTATGTGCATTCGTCTACTCGTTGTCAGCATGACAGGTGTTCACTAAAATACTCATAACTTTTGATCGCACCGTTGGATTTCCTTCAAACCACATTAAAATTAAATCTAACTCTTGTAGATATGTTGTGTCAAAATTTCAGCGCAATCCAACGGTAGGAAGTTTTTCAAACAATGCCAATCTTCAGACTCTTCAACAAGGTTCTGCATTGCAAATATTCGTTTTTGACCCAAATTGTTCTGTTTCTCTCCAAATCAACTTAAAACCTGTAAAAACACTAAAGAACACCAAAAGACTCCAAAAGTGTTGGAGGTGGGTTTAGCACCCATCCTAACCTGCCAGGCCCACTCTGAAAGGTTTTGGGCTCGAAGCCCAGATCAAGATCCTAGGGCCCGACACCTCGACGACAATGTTACGGCCCGGAAAAAACGAGGCCAACCGGCCGAAGACAACGTCATCGTACGACTCGACATTTAATACGGTACGGGAGCATCGCAGACCTCAGAAATGACACGCGAACCAGAGGCACGAACGAATGAGGTCATCTCCTGACACACGTCGATAAAAAACCCGAAGACCCGCCGAAAAGCCTCGATAAAGGAATGGGCCGTCTGACAGCCGACAATACGAACGAGCAGACCGAAACGCAGCGCGAATCTTGCCGACCCTCACCATGTCGAGGTCCGATCTCGTGACCCGAAAGTGACGTGTATGAAGAAACTTTCTTCTATAAATAGAGAAGTCATTTCGACTAGAAAGACAGTTTTGGAGAGGGAGAGAAGAACACTAGTTTAGAGAGAGAAAGAATATTTTGTCACTCCTTGTAAACTTGTATAAACACTCCGATTCAAAAGATAAATATAATCCCCATTTGTCGATTTACGCTTTATCATTAAACGAGAGTCTTCGATCCACGAACCTCTTCCCCTTTTCGCTAAGTCACGTCGCATCTTCACCACCTCGAACAAAAAGAACCAAATACATATTAAAACACCATTTTCTCGAATAAAACATTAGTAAAAACCCATAAAATACGAATACATCAAAAACATCACGCAACCCGTTGGGAATTAGCCCGATGCTCCACTTGCTTCACTTCCGAGGCAGACAAACATGTCTACACTTAAACACTTGTTTCTTCTCAGTCTAAACTTTGAATTGCTTCAAACGATTTACATTTGAAATCTAACTCAAAATTCTATTTTGTGTCCATATTTAAAATCAATCTACCGAAGGAAAGACCTTAATTCAAGGTGATCTTTTGACATTGAGAATATGTCCAGATTGATAATATGCATAACCCAAGCATTTGAGCTTCCATCTTCTTGATTCGACCATGAAATTTTCTTGGAAATATGAATGAGGTCCAATTAGCATGTTTCTCCATCCTTTTTGATGATTTAGCCTATTTAGTCTCTAAAATCACAAATACAAGAAAACTACCTTTAAAGGACGAAAAAAGCGTCAAAAATTTGTAAATAAATAAGAAAAAATCCAATTAAAAAAGTAAAATATTTGTGTTATTAACTCACGAGACTTACCTTCTTGTTTGTCTTCAATCAAAGAAAATCCAAGAACTAAAAAGAGGTTTGAAAATGCGGAAACATACCTTTATCATCTAAAACATTGTCTCGGGGTCCTCTCGATTGTCTCCATACAACAACACCAACATACAGCGATTAACTTCCACTTACTTCCTTTTGCTTAGAAACCATCTTGATCTGAGCTAAAATCACAAAATAAACGACATCTCTACTAACTCCTAGTTATTTCTAAGTTGCGGTCTCATCGCGAGAATATCGATCTAAGAACAAGTGACTTATACTCAAACAAGTTCCTAAGTACATTAAACCTTCGTAAAACTCAATTCTCATTCTATTCTTATGCTTTAGAGGCTGATTTTTCCTACTTTTTTAGGGTATCGTATTATTTTTTCTATCAGCCCCTGAGTATCAGTTTTTCCCTACTTTTCTGTCGATATCCTTTTTTCCTTTTGTTTTTTTTTCTTTCTTTATAAACTAAGCACAAGTGGAATAAGTCTCTATGAGTCTTATAGGACTCAAAATTTCTGATTAAAATTATTGCTCGTTTTGCTCATTTCATCGAACCTTAAATCCATTTTAAATGAAAGAAATAGTATAAGGGAAATTACTCACTAGAAATTTTTAGTGCCAGAACTGAAAGAGGAGTCTATCCAGAGCATACAAAGCCCTAAGATGAGAAATTAAATTCAATTAAGGTGGAGCCAGCATCGAAAATCTGAATCCTAAAAGGATATGGTCGTCCTGGTAGAATGATCCCCTAAAAGTTTTTCGTTCTGTAAAATCTACTATCAATAACTACTATAGATGCAACACGAAAGTTAACACACAAAAAAATATTCAAAAATGATTAGATATAGTTTCCAACATGTTTTGGCTCAATAAAAAAAAATCAAAATGACTCAACAAAAATAAAAAGTACATGAGAGAAAAGAAAAAGACGTTAGTAATGGAGAAATCCTCCAGACTTATCTTGCACCGTCTCAGAGAAAAAGCAATTTACAATAGGAATGATAGAATCAATACAAATAGAAAATAAAAATAATAATTAAATGAAAAAGACAGAAATTCGAACAATGACACCTGATGGGCAACTCAAAAATATGATGAGTGTGAATCATCTGGTGTATGGCTGCTCATAAAGGCATGTGGTCTTACTCCTAAGCATTTGTAAGGTTGTATGCTGCATGTGGTGAAGGATCGCTTTGGGCAGTGTCAGATATCTCAGCAATGTCTTGTCTAAAGTGTGAGACTAGAGAGAAAATCTCTAAGTCTCCCTCAGCTGTTGGCTCAGATCTCTCTGTGCGAGCCCTTTTGAAAAACTTTAGACACAACGTGTCTTAGAATATGAACAACTCTTGTCATTATCCTCTTCAAACGAGCTCTCCTATTCTCTCCTCAGCTAGGGCAGTGCGAAGGTCCTCCAAAGACACTGTCTGTGGGACAAAATCTGAAGCAGCAAGAGTCATGGTCTGAGGAAGTGAGCCTCTTACACTAGCACCAGCCTTGACCACAAGGGCATTGGCTTGATGGTAATTCCTCAAACAAAGAATGCGACACTTTCGAAATCTCCTAAAAGTCTGAGAAGGTGGAGGGTCGAAAAGAGTACAATCGTCTTGCAGAGATGGAAATGACGAGCAAAGAAGAAGAACACACGCTGGCTCATTGTCAAAAGGAGGCAGTAATTAGTACGCAAAAGACATAGTACCCTCAATCCATCCTTCAAGAAATCGAGTCTTCCCAAGTCCTAAAAGATCCAACGATCCACTTGTCGCAAAAGGCAATGAAATCGTCGGATATAAATTGGGATCTGTTGTCAGTTATGATTTCGTAAGGGACTCCGTGGCGGCAAATGATGTCTCGCCACACGAATCTTTCGACTTCGAGTTTAGTTACTTGCTGGAGAGCTTCAGCCTCTATCCATTTGGTGAAGTAATCAGTCAAGACTAGTAGAAATCATAGTTTTTGTTGTCCCTTTCCTGACGCAACCAAAGGTCCAACGACATCCATAGACCACCACATGAAGCGGTAGGGTTTATATATCGAGGATAGTTGTTCGGTTGGTTGGTAAATGATCGGGGCGTGCCTTTGGCACTTGTCGCATCGAGATGAGTATGTCTCGCAGTCTGCGATTATAGTGGGCCAGAAGTAACTTTGTCTTTTTATTTGGACGGCCAAGGCTCGGCCACCTGAATGGTTCCCGTACGATCCCTCGTGTATCTCTTTCATGAGTTCAATGATGTCAGAGCCATGGACGCACTTCAGGTATGGTCCGGACACGCTTCGTTTATAGAGGTCAAAGCCAATTATGCAATACCTTGCGCTTAAAGCTTTGAGTTTTCGAGCCTCCCACCTATTGGGGGGCTATACCCTCCCGAATGTATTGCATAATGGGGATTATCCAATCTCCTCTTCCAAGTACCTTATCGTGGAGAGATTCGGGGAAATCCTTCTCAGGCTCGTTTACTGGTTCTGGATCAGTTCCAGGGATTTTATGAGTCTGGACCGTGCCCCCAGAGCTACTTCGAGAGTCTGGCTCCATGGAGCTTGAGGTCTCGGTAGTACCTGTTGCTCTTGACCTAGTAATCGGAGCCTGGATCATGTCCCCAGAGGTATCTCGATGGTCAAGCTCCATGGAGTCCGTGAGCTTGGAGATACCTATCGAGCTTGTAACCGAATCTAGAGTCTGGACCGTGCCCCCAGAAGTACGCTTTTTAAAAGTGTGAATTCTGGTTTTTGGGAACCATAATGTGGTGGATATACATGTTGGATGCTCATCCAGGGTAGCTACGACAACTATAGGTGGAGAGTCATCCTTGTGTTCCTCGCAGCTGTTTTTGATTTCGGCTTTGACGGCTATGTCAATGCTAGACTTGTCGATACCTTCTACTGGTATGATTCGTTTTACCAAGGGGTCGGAGGTGGAGGCTAGTGCTGCTAAGGCATCGGCGGATGAATTCTCTCCTTGCGGAATTCTCGTTAGCTCAAATTTGCTGAGCTGTTTGGCGAGGTTTCGGACAACCTCGAGATATGCACCCATCCTTTCATCCCTGGTCTCGTATTCCCCATGATATTGGATTGTTACTAGCTGGGATCGCTGTAAGCATTGAGTTCTCGGATTTTGAGACTAGCTTTAGGCCAGTAATTAAGGCCTCGTACTCAGCTTTGTTATTAGAGGCTGTGAAGCCGAGTCGGTACGATTGCTCAATTACTTCACCAGCAGAGGAATTCAATCTTAGGCCAACTCCGGAGCCTTGTCTTGAAGCTGTGTCGTCGACATGGAGAGACCATTTTGGTGTTATCGAATCGTCAAGGTGCTCGGGAGATAACTCAATAACGAAATCGGCGAGAACCTGAACTTTAGTTGCGGTTCGAGGTCTATACTCTATGTCGTACTCGTTGAGTTCGATTGCTCATTTGGCCAAGCGTCCGGATTGGCTAGGACTATGTAAGACTGTGCGTAATGGTTGCGAGTTCATTACGATAATTGAAGGTGATTGGAAATAAGGTCGGAGCTTTCTGGTTGCGGTTACGACAGCTAGTGCTAACTTTTCCATGGCGGGATACCTAGTTTCGGCGTCTATTAAACTCTTGCTGGTGTAATAGACAGGTCTCTGCTTGTTTTGTTCTTCTCGTACCAGTACGCCGCTAACTGCGGCTGGTGATACGGAGACATACAAGTATAACGGTTCTCCTTCTACTGGCTTGGATAGTATGGGAGGTTCCGAGAGGTAAGACTTCAACTGGTGGAAGGCTTCCTCACACTTCTCATCCCAAAGAAACTTCTTATTATTTTTAAAAAGTTTGTAGAAAGGAAGGCATTTGTCGGTGGACTTGAAGATGAATCGATTTAAGGCGGCGATTCGTCCGGTAAGTCGTTGTACCTCTC
>OVAN01011985.1:191-14152 GCA_900406275.1 Anastatica hierochuntica | reverse complement strand
TCAATCGGGAACCGAGCATCTCTCCAAAGATAATTTCTAAGTCGTCTGGAACTGCTGACCAAAATTTTGGATTTCTTTTATAGGGCACTATTATCCTAGTCGGTTGTATGAGAGCTATCTGTATGAGATGGCTTAGTCTATTTAGAATGTTGGGAGTTTGTTATGATCACCAACAAACTTATTGGTAGATATTACCTTTTGTAAGTCTTTGCGAAGGATTTGTATTTTTATCGAGGAAGGTGTGTTGTCAAAAAACGGTTCTTCAAGTGTCTGCGACGTCTCGTGATACTGAAGATTTTTTTTCTTTTGTATGTCGTGTTTTGCACTTGAAGCGTTTACGAGCTTGAAATGTTTGTTGGGGCGTTTTTGTCGAGCATAGGCTGCCGAGCGTTTTAAAAAAATATCGGGTTTAAGAATGCGGATGTTTCGAATTTTGGGAGTATACGCGTATATGTATACGTACCCATTCCCCCCTTTTTAGAGAGGGGGATGGTTGAAATCTTCTTTCAACGAGCTTCCTACGTATCCCTTTTGGGGATCAAGTTGTCTCGTAGTTCAATTTATCGTTAACGTTGTTGTTTAGTGATAGTATTTTTTGAGGTGCATTGCGTTCCAGGTTCTAGGAATTTTGACGTCCTGCATTGTTGCAATTTCATACACTTCTGGTCGAACTACTTTTATGACCTTGTATGGTCCCTCCCAATTTGCTCCGAGTTTCCCTACGTTTCGTTCTGCGGTTTTTGGGAAAATTTCGCGTAGAACTAGATCGCCTTCCTTGAACTTGCGGCTGCGTACGTTTGAGTTGTAGTACATTGCCACTGCTTGTTGGTAGTTTTGGATTCGTAAGAGGGTCTGGTCTCGGTGCTCATTGATGAGGTCGAGATAATCCAGTAGCATTAGATTTTTCACTTCTTCTCGTTAGGGGAGTAGTCTCCTGCGTATCTTGGGGAATTCGACTTCCGCTAGGATAATGCATTTTGTCCCATATACGAGGGTGAAGGGAGTTTCTCCCGTTGCCCTTCTCGAAGTCATTCTGTGTGACCAAAGGACTCCTTCAAGTTCTTCTGCCCATTGACCCTTTTTACCGTCTAGGCACTTTTTGAATCCGTCTAAGATGGTCTTGTTAATGACCGTTGCCTTGCGGATACATTTGGGTGGATTTAGTCAGCCCTATCTTCCATTTTTTCACAAAATGCCTCGAATCTTGTTAAAATGAACTGGGATTCGTTGTCCGTTATGATCTCGTATGGGACTTTGTGTCTCCATATAATGTTTTTCCACACAAAACTTTCAACTTGGGCATCTTTGATGCTAGCGTATGAGTGTGCTTCAACCCATTTTGAGAAGAAGGCGGTCAAAACTAGCAGGAAGTATTTCTGCTTAGATTTAGGCATAGGGTCGGCGATATCCATTGAACATCGCATAAATGGGTATGGTGCCGAAATAGAAGAAAGAAGCTCCGCAGGTTGGTGGATTGTTGGCGCATGTCTTTGGCATTTTTCTAATTTGACCATTGCTGGCCAGTAATAGCTGTGGCGCTTGATTTTGGTTGCGAGGGATCTTCCGCCGGTATGATTTCCGCAAGATCCAGAGTGACTTCTTCCATGACTTTTTGTGATTTTCTTCCCTCTACGCATGTCATATGTGGCCCGTAAAATATCCATTTGTAGATTTTCCCGTCGACTAATACATATTGGGCAGCCTGGACTTGATCTTTCGGGCTGCCCATTTTTCGGCAGAGAGCACTCCTTCGGCTATGTATGCTTGAATTGTATCCAACCACAACGTACCGCAACCATACTCATATTGCTCCAAATTTTGTTCAAGTCCATTGTCAACTTCGTCAATATCCTCGTCTGGTGACTGAATTATATTTGCGATGATTAGGGGTCGATGCTCGGATGTTCAATGAATTCCACGGGAATTACCCATCTCAGACTCGGGTCCGAGCTTTATGCCAGGGCCGCTAATGCATCGGCCTGCGTGTTTTTCAAACAAGGAATTCGCGTGAGAGCAAACTGGTTCCAGTCTTGGGTGAGATCTTGGACTAGTTTTTAATATGATTCCATCCTTTCGTCTCTGGCTTCGTATTCACCGCTGAATTGGTTCGCAACGAGTTAAGAGTCGCAATACGCGTGGATATTGTGTATTTTCAGTCCACGAGACAATTGTAACCCGACAATCAGTGCTTCGTATTCGGCTTCATTTTGTGAAGCGTAAAACATCAATCGAAATGATTGTTCCAGTACTTCCCCAGTCGGTGAAGTGAGCTGGATTCCGATTCCCGAACCTTGCCTGGACGAGGATCCATCAACATGAAGGGTCCAAGTTGCGTCCGGTTCATTGTTTACCGTGTTTTCCGTAGGGAGCTCTACCAAGAAATCGGCGAGTACTTGTGACTTTGCACATGTCTTTGTTCGGTACTCGACGTCGTATTCGCTTAACTTGATTGCCCATTTTGCTAATCGTCCCGATTGATTGAGACTGTGCAAAATTGTTCTTAGCAGGAATGAAGTGAGTACGATGATCGTGTGCGATTGGAAGTATGGTCTTAGCTTTCAAGCTGACATTACGGCGACGAGCGCCAGTTTTTCCATAAGCTTATATCGCGTTTCACCATCTAACAATGTTTTACTTATGTAAAAAATTGGTTTATGCTCGCCATATTCTTCTCTGATGAGAACGCCGCTTAGAGGTGTGATAAAGTAATGCTTTAACTATTGGAAAGATTTTTCACATTACTCAGACCATTCGAACTTTTTGTTCCCTTTAAGAATGTCGTAAAAAGGAAGACACTTGTTCGTTTACCGTGAGATGAAGCGATTGAGTGGGGCGACTCTTCCGGTAAGTCTCTACACTTCTTGCTTGTTTTTCGGATAGGCCATCTTGAACAATGAATTGATTTGTTATGGGTTAGCCTCAATCCCTCGGTATGTGACGAGATGTCTAAGAAATTCTCCTGACGCCACAACGAACCTGCATTTCACTGGGTTGAACTTCATATTATGCAGGTTCAATTTCTCGAAACATTTTTGTAGATCGGTGACGTGGTTTTTCTCCTCGAGGGATTTTACGAGTATATCATCAATGTATACCTCCATAGTCTTCCTGAGCAGCTCAGAGAACATACGATTGAGGAGCCGTTGATAAGTTTCCCCGGCGTTTTTGAGGCCGAAAGGCATTACCTTGTAACAATACGTGCCGCGATCGGTAATGAACGGAGTTTTCTCATGATCGTCAGGATTCATCATAATCTGATTGTATCCTAAAAAAGCATCCATGAATGACAAGAGCTTGTTTCCCGCTGTGACCTCTACTAGGCGATCAATGTGTGGCAACGGAAAACTGTCATTCGGGCATACCTTATTGAGATCGGTGAAATCAACGCAGACTCGCCGACTTTTAGGAGTTTTTTTATTTCATCGTTGACCGCGGTAGCGCATTCTGGTCCCAATTTTCGAGTATTCTATTTGATAGGTTTCTAAGTCGGATCCACGTTGAGTTCGTGACATGTCACGTTGATGTCAATTCCTGGCATGTCTTCTGCGGTCCAAGCGAAAGTGCGAAGGTTATCTTTTAAGAAAGCTTTAAGGTGTGTTTTTATGGGATCACAAAGATTAGCGCCGATTTCGACGCAATGCTCAGGGAACTCTTTGTCAAGGCATACCGAGACAACGGGCTCGCAAGTTGGTTCACGTTTCTCTTTCGCGCATTCGGCTTTCCGTAACTACCAGAAAATCTCGGTTTGATCTTGTTCTGAGGCGTCTTCGACAAAATCTTTTTCCTTTTTCTTTTGAAAGAAGACTTCCGCCATCGTGCTTTTAAGCTTTAGTTCGACAGCAAAATAGAACTACGATATGTTACGGTCTCCCCGGACTGTTTCAATTCCGAAGGGGTTGGAAATTTGAGACAGTAATGGTATGTAGACGGTATAGCTTGCATGGAGTTTAGCCACGGAACACCCACAATCGCGTTGTATGAAGCGGGGCGATCTACAACTAAGAACTTCATGAATTTTGCTATGCTCCTAGCTTTAACCGTAAGGTTAATCGAGTCGAGGGTCATACTAGCTTCTCCCGAGAGGCCTATCACTCGGCTCGGACTTCTTATGATTTCAGAGGGTTTTATTTCCATCCTCTCGAGAGTATCTCTAAAGATAATATCAACCGAACAACCAGTGTCGACTACTTTTCGCACAGCATCGATATTTTGAATCGTCAATTCGATAACAAGGAGATCGTTGTGAGGGTTGGCCTGATCGGTCGTTGCTCTATCCTTGAAAGAGATGAAAACTTCATATGTTAGTCTAGACATATTGTTTCTTGATCGATCTGTGATTTGGCGTGAAAGAATCCAAGTCACCCTCCTTCTAGCGTCAAACTGTGGGAACCAAAATTCGCAATGTCTACTTTCGTAATCGAAGGAAAGCCAGGAAAACCTAACTTTCCTTGAGGTCCCGAGTTTCTGCTAAACCAAACAATGATAGATCAAAATACAAAAGAACATACGACGAAAATAAAAGTAAAAGATAATAAAAAGTCAAAGTAGAACATAGAGATCTTATTCCGAATCTACATTGAGCATTACAACAGGTGATAAACCGTGGCCGCGAGAGCTGTCAGCGAGTACCCTAGTTCTAACAGCGTAAGACTTGTAAACCTAGTTGAGACGCAACTCGCTAACAAAAACTAAGATAAACCTAAATGTTCTAAGTGTGAATTATGAAGAAGTTTCTATCTTTCTCGTCTTTCTCCATGGCCTCTCTTATATATGCCTTCGTAGGTCAGCCCCGTTTCCTTTTATGCCCTAGATTCGAGTATATCCTACCGCGGGAATATTTTTTTTTCGAGAATATTCCTTATCTTCTCGATATCCCGTTTCAGAATTTGACTTTATCGCGTTTTCCTTTTATCATTTGCAGAACTCTGGTAAATAGTTGATGTAGTTAAGCCTATTCTCGTCCGGAATCGTAAATGGACTTTTATCGCGTTTTGGGCCTTCCTGGGCCGTTTTGCAACTAAGTGGTTTTTAAGATTTCTTTCGGAAAAATCATTTTTCTTACGATTACACAAAGATGGTTTTGGGAAACGATAAGACCAATCGTATAACAAAGATAATATCGGTACGAAGTTTTTACGAAAAGAACAAGTCGCTACGATTATTGTCGCGAAACTTTAACGGAAACTCCAATCGAGAAGAAACAAGAGACATTCAAACCGAGAATCGAAACAGAAGTCGATCGAGAGGACGTGGTCCAGTCAACCATGGGCGATTAGTCTTTGGCACAAGTATAGTCGCCCATGGGCTACTAGAGTTTCGGAAAGAACCTAGTCGCCCACCAGTGACCAGACCTTGCTCGTGTCTTCGAAACGATGCGATTATCTGATGTTTACAGTCATTTCTTATCGCCCCGAAACTCATATCTCGAGATCTCTTGGGAGTTATTCGAGAATTTTGGGCATTGATTTCGATGTTACTGTTTTTCAACCCAACATGAGAGTAGGTTGATCAATAATTAAGGGATCCTTGACCTAGAAATAGCTTAGATCATCTAATAAAGCCTAATAAAAACTCTTTTTTGTTTTAGATGGAATCAGAACTTCATGTTATGTTTTAAAGATTCAATCTTTATGAATTCTCTTGCTTTAGTCTTTGCAATGTTGTTTACTTTCTTGCATTTTCAAAATTGCCTTTAATCTTTATAGTATTTGGTTATGATTTTCACTTATGTTTTTGTTGAGAACTAGTTACATACAAATCAATTAAACTTTCTTGGACTATAACTTTTGTGCATTCTTAGTTATAAACTCTATCCTTGATAATCATTATTCCTTTGGGTTTGATACCTTTGTATTACAATGTACAACAGTAATGTTGCGATGTGTGTGTATGTTTCTAAAAAAGGCTTTCTAAAATTTTTTTTTATCTTGTTTCTTGTTTTGAAAACATGTCCAACATACGTTATAAAGGCCATTTTCTCTTGGTCATCAGAGTGCATTATAATCTGGTTGTAGCCATTAAAGGTGCCTATAAAGCTCATCAGTTGATGTCTCGCCATGGCATCAACTAGTTTTTTGATGTAGGGCTACGTGAAAGGGTCCTTGCAACATGCGTTATTGGGATCAATAAAATCTATGCAACCACTCCGCCTCTCGTTCTTTTTTTGTACAACCATCACGTTCGTCAGCCAATATAGGTATCATAGTTCTCATACAAATCATGGCTTTAGTAGATTGTTAACTTTGTCGTTAATTATTTCTTCACGCTCTGGTGCAAACTTTCTCCTCTTCTCCCCTACCAGAGGATGATCAGGATCCACTTGTAGTTTGTCAAAGATTATCTCGGGTATGATCGAAGGCATACCGTCGTGGGTCGATGCGAAGAAGTCTAAAATGGATCTAAGGAAGTCTATGAGCCTCCAACGCATATCCAAAGGAAACGTAGATGGTTCAGTGCAGGATTATGTCTTGAAACTCAGACCCCGGGTAAGATTACGGAATCTTTTACACTACGACAAAGACTAGAAAGAACCTCAGTACATAACAGAAGTACAAAAGGGCTTAAAGGATCACTCTGGTGAAGTCAAGCACCCAACCACGTGGAACTCCACTAACTAAGAAGGAATAAGAAACTGTCTTGACGAATTCCATGATCCATTCTATTCAAATCCTATGAAAGCCCAATCTCTTTAGAACGGCCTCGAGGAAATCCTATTATACTCGATCATATATCTTAGACATATTTGTCTTAATTGCCATCGATCTTTTCTTTGTAGCTTTAGATAAACGCAAGAAGTTTCATATATCTCATGAGTATTACGAACATTTTCCGATATTAAACACCATGGAATAAACATAGATTGATTCTCGGTAATGATTAAAGGTAATCGTGTATGCATCTTGGATGTAAGAATCTTGGTGACTATCTTGTAAAAGATGTTACATAAGGTAATTGGATGATACTCGACAACATTCCATGGGGTTAGGAACCTTTAATATTCACCTAATATTGGTTTCATTCATAGATTGTGGGAAATATCCCTGAGGCAAAGAATGATCCAATTGCGCGGATAATGTTAAGACCAACAACTGACCAAAAGGATTGGTAAAAACCGGATGAGTACTCATCAAGACCTTGGGCCTTATCCGTGTTGATCCCAAACATAGCATTTTTTTATCTCTTACGGTGTAGGAGAACTTATCAGCTCATTATTTTGAGCATTTGTAATCTTGGGTCGAATTGTTTCTTAGATCTTATGAAGACCACCACACAATTGTGAGGTGAAAAGATGATCATAAAATCTGAGCCTGTTTGAGCTATTTCATTCTCTTTATATCTAGGCAGTCCATTATCATCCTCTAGAACCGTCAGTCTATTGCATGTTTCTTGTTTTTTGTTGAAGCATGAAAGAACATGAGTTCTTATTACCAAAGAATGCGACTACGCTGCTTCCAAAAAACTTCTTTATCATTATAAGCCTTCGTAAGAACTACTGTGAGTCGCTCAATTTCTGTTGGATCAGCCACCGGCGCTGATAAAAGCTCATCAAGAGCAGTTTGAGTGTTACAAAATTAGCTTGGAGTCTGTCGTATGAGCAGCTTGTCCTTACCAAACATGAGAAATAAGATCATACACTTCATCAACATTTTGTAACCGATTATCAAATCGGAAGATCTTCTTCCGTTTTACTACCGTATCATCAATTACATACTGCTTTTTTAACATGAATTTAGAATCTCATTTTTCAGTTTTCAAATTCAAAACCAAGGAATTTTGGTTTGGTTTATTTTAGTAAAACAAAATTTCAAATCGATATTAGTACCAAAGCAAAATTCAATTTCTCAACAGTTTGGCCTTTTTTTAAAACAATTATTTACTCTTTATTTTCTTTTTTAAATGCTAATTATTTTCTTATATTAGGTTTTGTTTGTCTTTTCACTTTATCCCAATGTTATTCTAGTGATAAAAAATAAGAATAAGATTAATCATTACAAGTAAAATCAGATTCATTCTAGGTAATTTCTCTTATTATAATAACTAGGAGAGCTCCCGCGCTATGCAGGATTTTGTTTGATTTTGTTTCGTAATTTTTTTCTAAACTTGTTTGAAATTTTATTTATATTTTTTCACTAAATTTGTAATTTCCGTCTTTTTATCATATATTATATATTCAATACATAAATCTTAGTGTGTTTTTTCCCGAATGACTACTTATAATCTTATATAGAATGTTAATTTACAAATACTTTTTAAATAAAATTCTTAAAAATACATCATATGATTACAATATGTATTAAATTAATATGAATTCAAAATTCTATTTAAATAGGTAATAATATGAATCAAGAACTGGAATCAGAAGAGTTATAAAAATGTCTTTCTTTTGTTTTTTTCATGTAGTCGTATTACATTTTTTTTGTTTTTCATTTAATTGTATTAAATTAATCTAGACACATCCTTCTTTCGTGTGCTGAGACGTCACGATCTTTTATATTCTTAGATTTTAAATTTAAATCTTAAAAACAACAGAAACGACCTTTCGTATTCTCTAAATAAATACGACTTTAATAGATTATATATTTAATGAAAATTAATTTTCATAGTTTAAATCTCATAGCGACACATGTCATCTTCACGTCAACTGAAATTGATGATGTGTCAAGTTCTTGGAGAGAGTTAAGCAACTTTTATATATTAGATTAGAAGAAAAATATCATTGAAAATGATGTTTATTACAAAGCTTACCTAAGTGAATATACATATTCTTTACAATTTACAAAAGAAATAATGTTTTATTTTCTCCTTTTATACCTAACAAAACTTTGTACGTTTGACTAGGGGAAATCAAGCACTACCCGCGGACTTATGTTTACATTTGTCTTTTGCGTCTCTGTTCTAGTAGGAATATGGTAATGGTATTAACAGAAATATGAGGTTGTGGTCATGATGAAGTTTCAAAATTGTACATGCGTCAAATTCTTTTAAGTTACAATATGCAAGCGTTGATAACACTATGTATATATTATACTTTACGGGCACATCTTAAACGAAATGCATTTTAGAATCATTGTGTTTTCAAAATATATTCGTTACATCCAAACTCACCAATCCAGAGACGTGAAGCTTCTATGTGATGTAGCCAGCCAAAACTTGTTGTTCTTGTATGATTGGACTTTGGCATCAACTAATAATTTAACCTCATTATTTTTTCTTCTTTCTAAACCCTTATAATAGCAGGGTAGTATGATTTTCTTAGCATGTTTTCATATACCACCCTTGACTACTTTCTCATGTCGGTTACATGACAGTTTTGCTTACCTATTTGCTGCTTTTAATTAGACTATTAACATTTTTTTTTGCGACATGGTTTTACTGTAACAATTATTTTTTGACCGAATAATTAGGATCCTAGTACTCGTAATAGAATTTTGTCGTTCTCCATCAAAACCAACGAAACGTCGTACAAATCTGTTAGAGGAGGGATTCGCACCCTCCGACTGAGCCTCGGCTCACCAGAATAAGGCCAAAAGAGAATAGGACCCAAAAGAAGGAAAAAGGCCCATCAAAATATTAGAGCCCATTTACGAGGACTGACTTTAGTCTGCGCCTCGGGATAGAAATCCGAGGCGAGAAATACGAAAGGAATTCCCACCTCGAAATAGGAAGCACCTCGAGGAAACATACAAAGGAGACATAATAACATTATTCCCTAAGAAAGAGAACACGACAAACGACGAGGATTACAAAGAATGAGACTGTAAAATACGGCGGAAGCATTCAGAAAAGCGCGTCGGGGGACTTTTGACCCCTGTACAGACGGCAGAAGCCCATACCCGACAATCTGAACTTCTCGACAAACGTGTACTCAGGCGACAGACCTGCTCGACCGTAGATAAAGCAAACCAGACATAGTACAACATGACAAGGGAAAATTAGTAAAAGATCATGAGGAAACTGGCGGGAAAGAACGACCTAATCAGGAGAAGAACGCCTATAAAAGGAGGAGGAGGAGAACAGAGAAGGGATTCGATCTTTTTAGCTTACACAATACTCTTTATGTAACGGTGACCTCGCTATCACGAGGTCATCCCTCTTCTCTCGAAATAAAACATTTTCTTCTCAAAAACCTCTAAGTCTTTATTGTAGTTTGGTTTTTAGCAACCAACATTTGGCACCGTCTATGGGGAGCGATAAAAGAAAAAGCGACTAAAACAATAGAAGATCAAGCAGCAAAAGGAACAAAGGCGCCCAAAATGCCGTCCGCGAAAACGAATTCGACGCCCCAGGGAACGGCGGAAGTAGCAGACCCCTTGACCCAAATACCCCAAAGATCGACGACCGAAGCTACGCCGACCCAGATGGACAGAACCCCAGAGCCCGGCATCGTCGAAGTGAGGAACCAACCGCAGGCCAGAGACGAGCAACCCCCTCCTTGTCTCAACAACGCTCCCCAAATCTGGGACACGGTGCTCAGAAAGATCGACGAATTGGCTAGAACTACTGACGCCAGATTCGATGCTATAACCGCCTCACCTACGTTCTACCGCCAAGCTCCGACGAGACCCGGACCTTCTGCATCACGAGAAACACCCCAAGGATTCACCAACAGACTCCAGAGAAACCTCTTCGAAGAAAGTCCCCAAGAATCACCAGCCAACCCGTCGCCGAGCCATCTACTTCTGCACGACGCGCGGCCGCAAAACCCTTTCGTGGACAAAGACGACGAGTTGGAACTCATGAAACAATAGCTGCAAGACATCAACTAGAAAGTCCACCAGACGGTAAGATCCGCCCCTTAAATCGACCGCGTCTTGCGAGAAGCCCAAAACGTGCCCTTCGCGGAACGAATCACTCGTTTCCACGTCCTGGAGCCTGGGAAAATAGAGATACCTAAATATGGAGGGTCCACAGATACGAGCAAGCACTTAACGACTTTCACAATAGCAATGGCAATAGCGCGCTTCTCCCCCGAAGAACGCGACGCGGGATACTGTCAACTCTTCGCTGAAAACTTGGAGGACGAGGCCTTGACGTGATTCTGCCGGATTAAAGTAAACTCTATCGACAACTTCCGACAACTTTCGACGGTCTTCCTGAAACATTATTCCATGTTCATTCGGCAAGGGTCCTCAACCGCTGATCTGTGGGCTCTAGCCGAAGGACCCACAGAAACCTTGCGAGACTTAATCAAACGGTTTAAAGAAGTGGCCTCAAGGGTGACTGCGACGGACGAAGCCGCACTCCATGCCCTCCGCAACACGCTATGGTACGAGTCCGCCTTCAAGGCCGACCTAAAAATCAACAGGCCCCAAATGCTAGAGGACGCACTCAATCGGGCCACGCTATTCATCGAGGTCGAAGAAGAAAAAGCGCTAATGAAGAAGAAGCACCTTGGAGCAAAGGGAGTCGTAGCCAAAGAAAAGTCGAAGGAAGAGTACGTGGGGCCTCGCCAGCATCTCGACAAAGACTACTTGAAGGACAAGAAGGCGATGGTGTACGCAACCAGTGATAGCCAACCCACCAAATCACTAAGAACCAAAAACCTGAAGGCAAACGACCAGGACCACTCCCAATACTGCGAGTTCCATAACAGGTACGGACACTCGATGGAGGAATGTTGACATCTGAATGATATCCTGCTCACGAAATATCGGAACGGTGAAATCGAGGTACGCCCTAGGAATGCAACATCTGTTGACCGCGCAAAAAACACGTACAAGCACCCGAACGAGGCCAACCGCGGTGAGCCCCAGCAGGAACAATTACCAAGCCCACCTTGTAACGACGTCCCAGAGAACCAGAGATACAACCAGGAACACGAGCCCGCCCGCGGACCCCCACCAACCGCCCTACGGCACATCAATATGATTATGGGCGGCCTGATGTCGTGCAACGACCCCGTCCGATCCATCAAGAAGTAGAAACGTCGCGTAGTAGCCGCAGTCCAGTGGGGGCAGCCGATCGACCCTGCCAAAACCAGAGGGCAGGATATATCCTTCTGTAATGAGGACGCCGCAGGACTCGACCAACCCCATAACAACCCTCTTGTCATCAAGGTCATGATGGCAGATTGCGAAGTAACCAGTATCCTCATCGACACAGGGAGTTCGGTCGATCTAATCTTCAAGGAAACCCTTCAAAGGATGGAGCTGAAGGACTGCGACATCAAACTCTCTTCCAAACCCCTAACACGATTTAACGGCGAAACCACAGCAGCAATCAGATCAGTCAGGCTCCTAGTGCACCTCGCTGGTGTCACCAAGTTAGTCAAGTTCGTTATCATCGATTGACCAGCCATCTACAATGCCATCCTCGGAACCCCATGGCTCCTCAAAATAGAAGATCTCCCTTCTACGTACTACCAATGCTTAAAATTTCTAACGCCATCAGGCATACAAACGGTAAGAGGTGACCAAGGAGTGGTACGACCCTCTTTCATTATCGAACTTAAGTTACGCAACCCCCAGTAAACGAAGACAACAACGACAACGATGAACTAATGGAAACAGCAAGAAACCCAAGAGAAGTGTCTGGCACGACAAACAACTAAATCACTCTCTGATCGAAGCAAGCGAAGAAGGCTACCTTCAAGCTTTAAGTACGTATTATCCTTTCTTTTGTAATCAGAACTACGATTGGCTTGATCCCCTAGGGGTACGTAGGCAGCGTTTTACAAGGTGCAGCTACTTATCTATTAATATTATTTATCTTTGGAAAAAACAAACACACGCATCGGTGAGTCACCTCGCAAAACGAATGCAACAATTAAATGAATAATTAAACGGGATGACCCGCGAAATCCTTTGGACTCTCAAAGAGTACCGTGGCCCAATCGAACCCATGAAAATAACGTTCGAACGAATGTGTGGACTGATCACCCACAAAAATCTATTTTGTACCACGAAGTAAGTCGAGCCCGCCTCGTGTCGGGTATAGTGGCCAAATTGAATCCACAACTAAGCTGGATCGCCCCGCACATTCAAACGCTTTGTAATAAAAGCACAAAATAATGAACAAAACGAAATATCGAAAAGAAATTTTCATTAACAATGCATAAAACTGCCCTCGTCGAGAAATCTAAACAAACAGCTAGACAACCTTCAATGAGGCGACAAAACTGCCCTCATCGAGAAATCTAAACGACTAGCAACACAAAGCTACACGAGGCGACAAAATAGTCCTTGTCGAGAAATCTAAACAAAAATCTATGAAAAACTAACAAGCCAACAAACCTGCTTTCGCTGCTAAATCTACGCTAAGAGTCAAACAAGGAAAGAAAAACATAAAACTAAAACAAGAAATAAAGAAGAAGACATAAAACAAAAACCCACCCATGTTGTTGGTGTCAAAAACAGTCATCTCGAAATTAACGTCCAAGATCGCATCTTTAATCAAACTTACTCGGAAACACGACCAACGTCTGGACTCGTCGTCGTCTAGACTTAACATCGACTAGACTTACCGTCATCTAAACTCACTGTCATATAGACTTAACGTCGTCTAGACTTATCGTCGTCTAGATTCACCATCGTCTAGACTTGTCGTCATCTAGACTTGCCGTCGTCTAGACTTACCGTCGTCTAGACCGCAAGCCAATTGGGGTCTAGACGATCTTTCAAAGAAGTATGTCCATCCGCGAGAAACTAAAGCATCCGAATGCTAAAGTTAACATCAATGGCTTTCAGACAACTCTCAAAAGGCCACACGATAGAACCTTCGAAGCGATACGAAACCACCGAAAGCATCGGAGAGCCGCGTCGCTTTGGAGAAATGTCTAAACGCCGATTCACGCCAAACCTACGAACGAGTCTTGGAACCGATTGACGACTGAACTACAGGTCGATCTAGACATTGATTGGAACCCAGACCGGAGGTCCGTCTTGGCGCCAATTGGCACCAAGATCAGGCCCGGATCTTGGCACCGGTTGGTGCTGAGACGCGGATAACGTTCAGCCGTAATC
>OVAN01011984.1:0-14153 GCA_900406275.1 Anastatica hierochuntica | reverse complement strand
TATATATATATATATATATATATATATTCCCATCTGATGAAATTTATTAAAAATTGAAATCAGATACAATGTTTTATGCCGACAAAAGCGTAAAGCGCTAGTTGTATATATTAAAACCATTTTCAAAAAATATGCAATGCGGAAATGGATGAATATTATGATTGATAAAAACAACGGAATTGCGTTTCAAAACGTTAAAACGTGAAAATTTTCAATCATTCAAGTTTAAAATAAGGTTTAAAAGGTTGGTATAAAAATCAAGATTCAAGAAAACTATGTTTTTTTCTTCCTTTTCCGTACTATTATAGTATCATCCGATACCGATTGTTTATAAATTTTACATATGTTGTATGCCATGACTATTTTCAAAAACATATTAAACACACATGGTTATAATCAACTTTTTTTTATAGTTTCTCGAACAAAGAATTCAATTCAAGATAGTTGGCAAGTTCACTTGACATGGGTTTTTTTTCCAGCTGACATGGTTTTAGTATTCTCTTGCCGTCACATTATAATTTAGTATTTTCTAGTTTCATATTATAGTATTCATTATCTGCTTCTATAATTTTGACTAGATGACCTTTCCCACCTTGTGCGAGAAAAAAACTTTAAAATATATTTATAATATAAATTATTTTATTTTTGTGTGCTTTAATAATGAAATATATTTATATTTACTAATACTAAAATTCAAATCTTTTGATATTTTATTTAGATGATATAAATTATTTATTTAGATGTTATCAAATTTTTCGAGTATAACAATTGGCTTAAATATGACAATAATTCTTGCCATTAATTTGGTTTGTTATCGTTTCTTATTTTACGTGATATATCATTTGGGTATTATATTTTTAGGTTTAGATAAGAAAAAAAAATACATTAGTTTATTATTGTGGTTGAGTTGATAAATTTTCTTTTGAAAAAAATATAGAGCTTAATTGCTTTTGAATAATCTAGAGTTTTCGTCTTGATGACATTTGTTAATAGTTAATACACATTTTGGGATGAGAGAAACATTGTTGTATTAAAGTAATTCTTTTAAAACGTAAAAAATTATTATTGTTGGAATATTCTATAAGATTTTCCTTTTTTCCAATTTGTTTGGTTAGAAAATATTTGAAAATTTTGACCAATGAAATTATAACAATTTAATGTGAAGCTCTAAGAAGTTGACACATAAGCATATTTTACTTAAACTATTTCTCAATTAATATATTGGGGATAAGTAACACATGGGTCCATGCAAAATAAATTATTCATTTGTTAGTCTATATAATCACTAATTACCGCGGAAAAAAATAAGTTTGTTACTACATTATTAGTTTTTTCGAGTAAATTTTTTTGTTGTATCAAATCCATTTTTCCGTGTCAAAACCATATTGTTAAGCACAAATAATAAAAGATATTTCATTTGTGTATTTAGATATCGCGTCTACAAACTATGTCTAAACAATAGCTAGACGCGACATCAAGATGCAATTCGTTTCTATTTTTGATTACTGCAATTAGATAATACATCTAGATGCAACTATGTTTGTCTGTGTGTTTGTACTATCATCTGGATACATCTGATTTTGAATAAGTAAATGATAATTTTCGGTTTTTACAGAAAATAATATTCATGGTTTGATTATAAAAAAAATCACGGTTTTTGCTAATAACAATATTCGCGGTTTTCACAAAAAAATATTATTTGCGGTTTTCCCAATTTTTGATTTTTGGCGGAAAAAAAAATTGGCGGTTTAAACAGAAAATGAATTTTTTGGGTTTTGCGGCTTTAGAGAAAATGGTTTTTGTAGAAAATACTATTCACGATATTTACGGAAAAAATATATTCTATGTTGGATGCTTGCGCATCTAGTTTATTGGCATAATGCACCATTACTATGGACTCAGGGCTACTAGAGGTTCCGGTAAGGATAACCCTATGACTCGCAGCAGAGTTGTAGTTGAGCGTTGAAACCAATAGGTTAGGATTGTGTGCAACAAGACCATGCAATCCCCTGGGCAGTGGTGTGTCGCATTCAAACTATGCTAGAGTTTGTGAGATTGTGTGGATACGTTGACGATGCCTTGATCTGACGGGCACAACCAGACTTGAGGCTACATGTTGCATGTCGTCGAGCCCGGGGCTAACTAGTACCTGCTACGGGGACTAGTGACTAAGTGTTGCCCGCTCTAGGTCTGGTTTTAGGTTGTGTTTGGAAGTGATGAGATGTGATTCTGGCAGTGATGGTTTTGTTGAGAATTGATTTGGACTTGTGAATGTGTGGTGAATGTTTAGTAGTTGTTATTTTTTGCGATTTTGGGTTTAGGTTTAGACTTCTGAAGTTGAGCAGACGTTTAAGTGATGTGGAGTTAGTTGTGTTCTCGTTGAGTGGCTTGTTTGAAAAGTCATTCATTTTTTTTTCTCTTTTTCTCTTCTTCTGGCGTTTATGGCTGATTAACGGATTAGAAGTGACGATTCATGTTGGTGATCTGCGAAAATAGTTTTGACTATACCGAATAGATTAACTCCGGTCTACCAGGTCAAGGTGTCATATTTATATTCACTATTTATGAAAGATTAAATAGTTACATCAATGAATTTTTATGTTTTGACTTTCCAATTTTTCCTTTCGTTTTTTGTTTCACAATGTTTTTGAAAAATAACTGGTTGCTTCATCATAAGAGTTGAAATCCAAAAAAATGTTACAAGTTATAAAGCGTTAAACACTCACATAAACTTCACATTTTGTACATAGTCCATCAAGGGGTGAACTCTACAATCTTCGAAATTTTCTAATTCTCGGACATCGACCATATATATTAAAGTTCCCTTCTCGAGATGTGGAACAAGACATAGAAAGGATTTGATAAATGATGGATCTCAAAATCCAATTTCGAACAGAGGTATTTGAGATGTAATGAAGAACCAAAGAATGTGACAATTTGATTGAATATTTTGATAAAATGACGAAATACAATGCTAGAGCTAATAAAATTAGTATGAAAGCTTGTCTCTGTGCTCGAGAAAATCAAATCTCCCCCCTTCTTTATGCTCTCTCCTCTCCTTTTATCCTCCTCTGGTATGTGTAACCGCCATTGATCTCAAGATCTCCCCCCATCAATGTGTCAATTAATGCTTTCCGATTTTGTTGACTTTGTTGACTATTCCTTAATGATTTGGGCATTCTCTTCTCCTGCGGCCCATTCCCTTCTTTGTTTTTCCTTTGATTTCGCTATGGGCCTTCTCGGCCCATTGCTGATTCCCGATTCAACACTCCGATTATTCAAACCGGATTTGGTCGGGTGGAATTCATCTCCATCAAGAGCCCTCCTAAAGCTTACCAAGTGCAGTTGATTAGAGATCCACCGAGCTGAATTTTTAAGCAGCTGTTTCGGTGAAGTTTGGAAATTTGAGAGAATCAAATCCTGTTTGAATATTCGGGCTGCCAATCAAAGATTCAGTTTCTTCCATTAGTTTGCTTGGTCATGGATTCGATTAGACTCTTATTTAACTTAGGTCGATCTGAGTTGCTCTTTCTAGATCGAGTTTCCATAACCTGACTGATATCTCACAAAAGATTTGAATTGATTTGATGTGGGTCCCACTGCGATAGTTCCGCCGCCCACGTCATCGATGAGAGACGTGTCATTTAAAAGGTGGGACCTTTCACTTCCTTCTCTCTCTACGCTTCAGCTTCCTCTGCGAAAAAAGGTTAGTGCTTAAATCCCTTCCTCCTGTTTTTTATTTTCCTCTATTGTTTTGCTTTCGACCCTTTTTCTCGGTTCTATGCATCTTTCTTCCTCTTCCCCTGCTGCGACTACTTCTACGAGTGGCTACAATGGACCCTGAGGCCTCGCTTGTCCGAAAAAGGTCATCGAATCGTCCCTCTTTCTCCTCTGCCGCTGTTAGGGAGATCCTCGGGTCTCCACAAAAGAGATCCTCCCGGATTCGTCTCCCGTTATTATGCCCTTTCACCATTCCGATTCCGGCGTCAACAGAGAAGGCGACGTTCCGCGGGTCCTACTTGACAACGACGATTTCCTTGAAGAAGTTGAACTCCCTGCCATTTCCGCAGTCCTAATCGTTGCTGCTGATGCGGCAGAGTTCTTTGATGCTGCTCCTACGACGAGCACTGCAGAATCTATACAGTCCCTAAGGGAGTCGTGTTAAATTCCTTATACAGTGGTTACTCAACTTCCAACCGCCGATGAAAGACCCTGAACTCCACCTCCAGGCTACTTTTGTGTCTACGAGTCCTACTTTCTTAGTAGTCAGCTCTACTTTCCTCTCCCTGACCTGCTGGTACTGTACTGCTGCCGTCGTCAAATTCATATCTCCCAATTGACCGCTGGGAGCATCATAACCAACTTAGGGCTTTTGGTTGTCGCAGCTGAAGCCAATGTTAGATTGGGTGTCCAGCTGTTGGAATGCCTTTCCTCCTTCAAACCTAACACCAATAAAACGGGGCAATTCTAGGTCTCTAGTCGCCCCAGTTAGTTACACTCTCAGATAGCAAGGTTGACATTTGGGAGCAGACCTACTTCTACGTCCTTGCTGACTCCAACTCCCTTCCCAAACGCTTTTCGAGGTCCACACGCAGATTGTGGACTCTTGAGGCTGGTAGACGACCTCTTTAGGTCGTCCGTTCCTGGTGAGTCTTGACCTGTTTCTTTTTGTCTTGCAGTTCGACCTGAGCCCAAGAAAGCTCATTACTTTCCCAACTTGAAGAAGGACCTTGCTGCTCTGAAGGGGGTTCACAATAGAGCCTGGATTTACTTCAATTCAACCCATATCGCACACGCTATCGCCACCATAGTAGCTATGGAACAACATCTAACACCGCCTCCTTCCCCTCCTCGTATCAACCCACTTGCAAAGACGGTTCGCCAAACATTTCAGCTTCTGAATCTGGAGCAGCGGGCTGCAGAAGATGCTCGCAAAAGTGTTGAAAGGGAAAAAACTGTCACAGAAAAAGTTGAAAGTGCTCTAGCTGCAGATAGCAGAGGAGAGAGCTACGGCTGAGAAAGCTCCCAAGGACAAGGCCGAGGAGGAAGAGACTGCTAGGTTGTGGGCAGAGAAGGACAAGCTGGAGAGGGAAGGGCATTTCGAAATTTAGCTCGCTGACTTCCACGGGGGTGATCGGTCCCCCGAGATAATCTCGGAGAAATCCTCTAGCGGACCTAGCTCCTTGACCATGCCTCCTCCTCCCCCACCTAGGAGTGCAACGGACCCTTCAGCGACTTCTGGGAAGGACACCACTTCATCCAAAGTCAGACACTCCTTGGTCGACAAAAAGGGAAAGGACTCCTCTTCCTAGCCCTCTAAGGATGCTTCTGCCAAGAAGGCTCCTTCCTCGACTCCTTCTGCCAGCTGTGACTTTTGTTCTAAGAAAAGGACCAACCCTGCTCCTGCTGAACCTACAAAAAGGCAGAAGACTGATGGCGAGAATTCCCCTGGCCGTTTGAGGTCGGAGGAGAAGAGATCATCTGATCTACAAAGGTCAAAGTCTAGGAGGTCGAAAGACAAATACCTCCCAAGGATGCCAAGTCCTTAACCTTCTCCTCCCAACTTAACTCCCTAAAGGAGTTGGGGGACTATTCCTTCAATTTTTCATTTGCGGGGCTTTCTCCCCTCATTGAAGACAAAGCCATCGCTGAGGCTTTGTGATGAAGCATTCGTCTTGTTGGTGATCCGACACTCCCTAAGAGGCTCCAAGGGCCCTTCGCAACCTATCAACAACTTTGTGCTCATAATGTTGAGGTAACGTTTCTTAACTGTTGTTGGCATTATCCTGACGCAGGCGAATACGCTTCCTAGTTTTAACCTCCTTCTTCTCTCGTTCCAGGCTGCAGGCTTGACCAGTTGCTTCCGCCTGGAGTATGAGGCGGCATTGAAGGAGTAAAGAAAGCAACAGACATGGATTACCGCGACCTAAAGGAAGAGTAGGGACAACGCTCCAAGGTCGCCAAGATTACCGTCGACTTCGAGTTCAAAAATAAGGAACTCGCTAAAAAGGTCTCCAAGCTCGAGGCTGGTGGTCTAGCACTGAGATCGTCGCTGTCCCAAGCCCAAGATCAGCTGAGAGTCGTTCAGGAGGAGGCCAAGGGGAGAATCGATCAGTTGAAGGTTGGTCTTGAGGAGGCTAAGAGGAAGGAGACCGAGCTGTTCAACGAGTTGCAGAAAGCTCGGGGTGATGCTCAGAAAGAGGAGGAGAGGTTGACCGCGGGACTGGAAGTGTCTCAGAAGAAGGCGACCGAGCTAACCTGGAAGACGTACTCTGCTGTTAAGTCGTTCGCCGAAGAGACCTCCCAGCTTAAGGTGCAGGGTAAAAGAGGAGCCCGTAAGGCAACAAAGAAAGCTCGAAAAGAGGCGGCAGTCAAATATAATGCTCGATTCGAAATAATCGAGCAAGCGGTTAAGGACCTGAAGCTCGTCCAGGAAAATGCCCTCGTGCAATCGCAGGCTCGGAATCGGGCAGAGTTGCTGGCCAAACTAAAGGCTGGGGAGGTCCCCGACTTGGATGTCGAGGGGCAAAAAATGATCGACGCGCTTGAAAGCTTTCTAGTCGAGCTCTATGAGATGGACGTTGTAGAGCTCGACCTCGAGAAGAACCTCCGGGTTTCTCCAGTCTTCGAGAGCTCCAGTGGATCTACTTTGGCTGCTCTTGCCGGATCGACTTTCACCCCTGTTGAGGGGTTACCTCCATGGCAGCTAACCCAGTCTTGTAGACTCTGGCACCCGATCCTTCAATTGCGCCAACCGTGGAGACCCCTGCCTCCACCAGCGACCTTCATCCGGCTTCCACAGCTCTCCAAGTTGACCAGTTTAGGTCAAACTCCACAATCATCTCTCCTAGCCTTGCCTCCGAGCTGTCTAAGGATGAGGAGTAGGCCGTTTGTGGCTTTTTAATGAATTGCTTTTTTATATCTTTTCATCTTGTTCGCCCGGGAGGGCCTCAAATTTTAATTTTGTGTACCCAAGAGGGTTTTAAATCTGCAACTTTATGCCTTTGGCATTTTTATTTTATGCTTAAGTCATCTCGTCCAATGCTTTGTGCTTTTTGTTTCCGTTGGTGGTGTTGTTTTCAACTTAATCCGTGCAACCTTTCTTACAAAATTATTGTATACCTTTCTTTAACCCACTCCTTGCCTATTTTCTCAGTGTTGATTTTGAGAATACCCAACATAGCTTCTCAACTACTTGAGACCAGTTAACAGATCTCAACGGAACACCATTGATCTTGAATGGTGATGTTCCAGAGAGTGCACCAAGACTGGTGAACACGTCTTACTGGAACACCATTGATCTTAAATGGTGCTGTTCCAGAGAGCGTGCCAAGACTGGTGAACATGTCTCAATTGAACACCATTAATCTTGAATGGTCTGGAGTAGTGGTTTCCTGTCTAGAGTTTGCTAAGGAATGTTCCTTTTTTACTTTCCCTAGGTTATTCTTGCTTTTAAGGAATACGAGGGCCCTCTTCTGTTAGTTCCTTTTGACTAACATTTCACCCTTCTATGAAGTGGTGATTATATGCGCGAAGAAGGACTCCGACTTACCCTATCAGTAGACGAGGTGTCTAGGTGCAACATGGTGTTGGCTTACCTTGTGCCACACTTTAGATTACGAAAGTGTTTTTACGGGCATGGCCCGACTGTCTTTAGTATGCTTAAGTTCATACTAGATCGGGATGAAACCATACAGAGGTTACCATTCCACGATCGGTGTGTCGCTTCACCAAGGAAGTTATGAGAAATGCGCAACTTGGTCGGGCAGCCTGGCCAGGGCGCCGACGTGCAAAAGCTCGGAAAAATGAGATGAATTTTTTTTGAGAGTGATTCGTCAAAACAATATTTTTATTTTCAAATATGACAGTTCTATTCACAGTCGGGCTGCCTACGTACCCTGGAGGGATTAAACCATTTCGTAGTTTGATTACATTGATAGGTTCGTGGAACCACGTTTTTTCCCCAATAATAATACTTATTTAGATTAACCAAGCTCCAAGGGCGAGGTTCTTGTTTGTCGTTCATGCGAAGGAGCTCATAAATCCCTGGCTTGACAACCCAACTTACACTGTACGGGCCTTCCCAGTTGGCACCGAGCTTCCCGGCTTGGTACTCCGACGTGTTTTGCACCACTCATTGTAACATCAGATCTCCCTCCTGAAAAGCTCTTGGGCTAACGTTTTTGTTGTAATATTGTGCCACCTAGTTCTGATAAGCTTGGAGACGAACGAAAGCGAGGCCACGTTGTTCCTCCCGGTGTCAAGGTTGTTATGTAACATTTTGTCGTTTGTACGCTCGTCTTACGGGAGAACTTGTCGTCGTAAGGTTGGAACCCGTACCTAAGTGGGGATGACGTCTTCAACTCCGTAGACTAAGAAATATGGCGACTACTGGGTGCCTCGTCGTGGAGTAGTTTGGTGTGACCATAATACGCCATCAAGCTTGAAGGCCCATCCCTTCTTTTTAGACGTTAACCGCTTCTTTAGGCCCTCTACGATTCTCCTGTTGGTCGCTTCAGCTTGGCCATTGCCTTGTGGGTTGTGAGGCGTAGAGTATTGGATCGTGATGTTGTAGACAACTCAAAAATGTTCGAAGTCTTTGGAGGTGAATTGCGTTTCATTGTCCGTCATAATGACGTAAGGAACGCCATGTCAGCAGAGGATATTCTTCTACAAAAAATCTATCACCTGCCGATCTTTTATCGTTTCGTATGCCTCGGCTTCAACCCATTTCGTAAAGTAGTCCGTAAGCACCAACACATACTGCTTCTTATCCGATTTATGCAAGAGACCGACTATATCCATTGCCCATCTCATGAATGGATACAATGTCGCTACTGACTTCATTAGCTCGGTTGGCTAATGGATTGTCGGGGCGTATCTTTGGCACCTCTCGCACTTCCAGGTGTAAGCTAAACAGTCTTGTTCCATAGTTGACCAGTAGTAGCCTTGCTTTCTGATTTTTTTGTGCTAGTAACCTTCTGCCCGCATGATTTCCATTGACTCCTAAGTGGACTTCGTCGAGGACCTGGCGAACCTCGTCGCCGTGCATGCAATATAAGAGGATCCCGGTGTCCCTTCTACGATACATCTTCAAACAGTGAATACCGGGCGCTTCGCTGCTTTAGATTTCGCGCTTGCCATTTATCTTCTGGTACGGTGCCGTCCGCGATGTATCCTCGGATAGCCATCCGCCAGTCGTCCCCTTCGCCAAGACCGTCGAAGGTGTGGGCCTCTGGATCCTTCCCCAAGTCGCCTTCGTGGAGTGCCATTATTTGGGCCTGCGCAAGGTCGATCCCAAGGCCTGCCGAAATCCCGGCCGAATGATGTACCGGAAATGCTGGATTGCGTTAGGGTTTGTATGGGGATCATGCAGCTGAGAGGTTCCTGTGATGCAGAAGCCAGCGCGGCTAATGTGTCTCCTGTTGAATTTTCCTTGCGCGGTACTTTGGTCAACGTGAAGCATTTGAATGTGTCTGCTTCCTCACGTACGAGCTTAAGGTAGGCCGCCATCCTATCGTCCCAAGCTTCGTACTCGCCGTTATACTGATTAGCGACAAGCTGAGAGTCGCAGAATACTTTGAGTTTCTTGGTTTTGATGGACTTTGCTAGGCGTAGCCCGGCAAGCAGGGCATCGTATTCGGCTTCGTTGTTGGACGCTAGGAATGCTAAGCGAAGGGACTGCTCGAGAGCTTCGCCTGTAGGAGAAATGAGCTATACGCCTGCGTTGGATCCCTTTTGGGATGAAGATCCGTCCACATGCAGTTTCCATGCGGCCTCGGGTTCCGGTCCTTGGCTTTTATCGGGCATGGCTTCAATGAGGAAATAAGCTAGCACCTGTGACTTGAGCGCCGTCTGTGACTTATACTTGTTATCATACTCACTTAGTTGTATTGCCCATTTGGCTAGTCGTCCTGATTGTATTGGATTGTGCAGGATAGTGTGGAGTAGGTGATTTGACAGTATCGTGATAGAGTGGGACTGGAAGTACAATCAAACTTTCCTTTCTGAGGTCATGACTGCTAGCGCCAATTTATCCGTCATCATGTACCGAGTTTGCGCATCATCCAGGGACTTGCTTATGTAGAAAATAGGTTTTTGTTCGTTGCTTTCTTCTTGGACTAGGACGCCGCTGACCGCCACGCTAGAAGTTGCAATGTACATATATAGTACTTCACAAGTTTTGGGTTTGGACAATATTGGAGGCATGGTTAGGTACGTTTTTAGTTGTTGAAATGCTTCCTCACATGATTCGTCCCACTCAAACTTCTTGTTTGACCGTAGCTTTTGGTAGAAGGGGAGACATTTGTCCGTGAAACATGAAATAAACCTGCTTAGGGCGGCTATTCGGCCCGTTAGGTGCTGGACATCCTACATGGTGGTTGGTGACCGCATGTTTAGTATTGCAGAGTGTTGTTTGGGGTTTTCCTCGATTCCTCTTTGTGTCACCAAGTACCCCAGGAATTCTCCTGAAGTGACGGCAAACGTGCATTTCGCCGGATTCAGCTTCATTTCATATTTGTTGAGGACAGAGAAACATTCTCGAAGATGCCAAATGTGATCGTCCTCTCGTAGCGACTTAACTAACATGTCGTCGATGTACACCTCTATGGTTCTACCGAGCTGCTCAGAGAACATTTTATTGACTAACCTTTGGTAGGTTGCTCCGACATTTTTTAGCCCAAATGGCATTACCTTGTAGACGTATAACCCTCTGTCTATGACAAAGGTTGTCTTGTCCCTGTCGTAGAGGTGCATGAATATTTGGTTATATCCGAGAAAGCGTCAAGAAATGAGAGCAACTGATTGCCGGTGGTTGCTTCCACTAGATGATCTATATACAGAAGAGGGAAACTATCATGTGGGCATGCCTTATTTAGGTCGGTGAAATCCGCGCATACTCGCCACTTCGCGTTCTTCTTCTTTACTACTACATGATTTGCTAACCAGTCAGGATACTTAACCTCGATGATCGATCTGGCTTTCAACAGTCGGTCTACCTATGCGTTGACCGCCTCAGCTCATTTTGGTCTGAGCTTCGTGCGCTTTTGGCGGACCAATTTGTAACTCGTGGAATGTCACGTCTATCCCTATCCTAGTCATGTCTTCAATCAACCATGTAAAGTTATGTTTGTTCTCTTTCAGAAAGGCCACCAGTTCTTTAAAGATCTCTCTCTCTCTCTCTCTCTCTCTCAAGTTTTGCTCCAATCCTACACTATGATTTGGGTTGCCTGGATCGATTCAAATATGCCTTACTTTGCCCAATTCGGGGCTACCTGTTTCTACTTGACTTGTCATTGCGTCGCCTATGTCTGGAGCTCTGATCTGCAGTTGTCGTTGTGGTTGGGCTCTGCGTAATTTATTCTCAGTGACATGGAAAAAATGTGCAGTTTGTTGGCTTCTGTGCATAGTTACTCTCCCATCGGCTAACGGGAACTTGATGCACTGGTAGTAAATTGATGGGACTGCTTACCGAGTGGATCCACGAAGTGCCGAGGATGACGTTGCATATGTCTGGTGCGTTCACGACTACAAATTGTGTCTCCATCTTGAGCCCCTTAAGTACATACTAAGCTCGATTGTTCCTATCGACATCGTAGTCGCCCCATTAGAAGCCGTCAAAGGCTGCTTTGACCTCTTCATTGTGCCTCGGAGAGCCCCATCTTATCGAATGTTTCTTTGCAAAGGAAATTCACCGTGCTTCCGGGTCGACAAGCTCCCGTGCTATCTCGCAATATTCCAATATTAACTCTAGTACTAGGGCATCGTTGTGTGGGTAACTAACGTGTCTCACATTGTGCTCAGAAAACGCCATAATTGTGTTGCGCGACGTTTGTGCCCCTATTTCATTAGCGTCTGAGCTTACCTGCCCACTGTCGCTGTTGGCAGACCAGATCGAACCGTTGCAGAACGGGTTTGTCCCTTTTATCATGTTGATTCGCGTCCTTGCTGTTGGAGGTTCTGCAATTTCCAAGCTCCACTGCTCTTTATCTCGCTTTAAGAGACCTGTGCTATTGTGGTGTCGTGCTCATGTAGGCAGACTATCCTGTTGGGCTAACTCCTATGACCGGTACTTGTTGAAAAATTACTGCTTGAAACTATGACATTCTTCCGTCGTATGGCCCGTGGTATTGTGATACTCGCAGTATTTTTCCGGCGCCTTCATTCTATCACTCCTTGTCCAAGTGTTGGATTGCGGCTTGTATCCTGCTCCTGAGTCCCTGTCTTAATTCCTCCCCCCCCCCCTGAAATTTGGTACGACCGATGTTTGGCTGAGCTTCCATTAGAGCGAGAACTCCCAGATGGTCGTCGAGCGTCCTTTTCATCCCTTGATTTTTCTTTAGAGGTCGGTTTCGAGACCACGGTGTTTTTTTGTGTGTATGCATTCTTTTCGTCCTCGATCTGAACGAACCTTGAGGCTCGATGAAGCGCATCTTTCAGGGAGACATGTCGGTTCAGCATTAGATCTTCCCGGAAGCGGGAGTTATACCAGAGAGCATTCCTTAGTGCCGCAATTCCGGCCTCATCACTCACAATGATATTGGAGATTACTGACTTGAATCGAGCCAAAAATGAACGCAAAGATTCATCCTTCTTTTGTGACATAGTCCACATGTTAGCATCTAAAGCTCCCTTCTCGATGTACATCGAGTAGTGCTTGATGAAGGATGTTGACAATTAATTAAAGCTGTCAATGGTATTGGCCTTCAGGCGTGAGAACCAATTGAGAGCAGCTCCTGATAGATTTTCGACGAAGAGCTGGTAGAACCCATCATCTTTGTTGTTTGCTCCGAACTTGACTCTGTCCATTGCGATGCAGAAGCTTTCATGTGAGCTCGGGGATCTGTTTTTCCTTCATACGACACGATCTTTAGTTTGATGCTCGGTATGGTCGCCCTTATGATGCGATGCATGAACGGGGTTTTCTGTGTTTTTTCTATTACTTTGTCGGCCTCTGGCGCCGAGCTGGTTTCTTTGTGGATCTGGGATTGCATTGTTTGGAGCTCGGTCGTGGCCTGGGCAAGGGTTTGCCTCAGCGTCGAGAGCTCGGTATCTGCCTGCACATGTGCCCCCACTAGGTTTGACTCTTGCCGCCCTGGTGTATGACCGTCGCTTGACCTTCGATCGGCGTTTACACCGTTGTGGTCACATCGGGTAACTGGATCTTGTAGCCCCCGAGATGATTGCGATGATAGAGAATTCAACTTCGCTTGTTGAGTGGCCTTGATCTGGGCCAATTCCTCCAACCTTTTCCTTGATTGTCGTTCTTGCGCCTCCTGTCTTTCATTCGCCTCTAGGAGGAGAGTGAAGATTCCCTGTATATTTTCGGGCAGCTGAGCCAGCGCCTCCTGTACATTGACCGTCTGTGCTTCCGGATCTTGAGGCACCGAATTGTTTGTTTCGTCATCGATCAACGGCGGTGGTGGCGTTTCGTTACCGTCGTTCTCTCCATTGTTTCCAGACATGATTTCCTGAAACCACCAAAGAAAGAACGACCATGTAAAATGTGGAACGGAGGTGAGTACAAGTTTACCTGAGGTTCTGTTGTGGAAGTCAGATGTAGCGAAGCAGAATCCACCCTCCTTCTAGCGTCAATTGATGGATCTCAAAATCCAACTCCGATCTGAAGTGTTTAAGATGTAATGAAGAACCAAAGAATGTGACAATTTGATTGAATATTTTGATAAAATGACAAAATACAATGCTAGAGCTAATAAAATTAGTATGAAAGCTTGTCTCTGTGCTCGAGAAAATCGGATCTCCCCCTTCTTTGTGCTCTCTCCTCTCCTCCTCCTCCGGTATGTGTAACCGTCATTGATCTCAAGATCTCCCCCCATCAATGTGCCAATTAATGCATTCTGATTTTGTTGACTTTGTTGACTATTCTTTAATTATTTGGCCTTCTCTTCTCATGCGGCCAATTCTCTTCTTTGTTTTCTCTTTGATTTCGTTTTGGGTCTTCCCGGCCTATTGCTGATTCCCGATTCAACAGTCCGATTATTCAAACCGGATTTGGTCGGATGAAATTCACCTCCATCAATAAATGATACATCGACATCACAATTTCACATGTTCAAAACCATTTCAACAACATACAACGTAGCTTAACTATTAATAAGAAACAGAAATAACAGAAATATGGTAACACGTAT
>OVAN01011983.1:1805-14153 GCA_900406275.1 Anastatica hierochuntica | reverse complement strand
CTGCGTAATTCCCTGAACAACCTAGAACGAGTAACGCGATGAATGATCATCGAAAAGATTTAGAAACGAGATGACAACTCGTGTTCTTCCATCTACGATTAATCGAGTCAAAGTACTTGCAAACTCCCTTTCTTTTCGAAAGAACTCTTGTTTTCATTAAAAGAGCCGCTGAGCAACTAAGGATTCATGACCACACTTGGTCGATCCCAAAAGAAACAAAGGCCTTATACAACCAACAAAACAACAATCTAAAAAGAAAAAAAGGAAAACGCCCCAAAATGGGACTACAACTTCACTTGTCTTCGTTCACGGGCAGGACCGCGCCCTCACCCCCAACATCTCATTAACTCGGAGCCGTACCGTCTTCACCCTCCTCTGCGGTTCCGCGAGCTTCCTCACCTTCAAGAGCTTGCGTCGCAGGGCGACCAGGGAGCGGCGGAAGGATGCACTCAGATTGCAGAGCAGGCAGGATAGAACCGAACTCTCCCTCGGTAGTCTCTAGCTCCGCTCTACAAGCGGTGAGCTTGGCCTCCTCGGCCTCTTAAGATGGAGAGTCTCTTTGCAGAGATGCCACGATCTCGCTCGTCGCTCCCTCGATAAGAGCCCAGGCGAGATCTCTATCATGTGCCACCAGCAGCGAGGCAAGGAAGTTCTTGATCCGGTAAAGTCGAGCCTGCATGTCAGCATGCACAACAATCTTCAACTCTTCAACGGCCACCGTGACTTTGCGGCTCAGTGACTTCTTCGTCTCCTTCCACAGGCGACGCAGCTCCAAAGACTTCACTTTCCGCGCCTGCTGTTCCTTCAGCACCTTGCACGCCGTCTTCCTGAGGTCCCTCTCGAGACCGGCCACTCGTGCCTCCAGCTGAGACACCTCGGAAGAACGATAACCCTTGGCAACTTCCACCTTTTCCTCGAGTTCCTTCAGCCTCCCCTGTGACTCCGCAAGCTCCATCCTAAGGCTCTCAGCCTTCAATCCGCAGTCGCCAAGCTTCCCGTCAATTAACGAGATGAACTGTGTGAGAGAGAAGGTGAGAAAAGGTTTGATGCAACTAAAAGGGAAGGATTTCCGAAGACTAACCTTGGCGCGATGTTGTGATGCCGCTCCCGAGCGTCGCGCTTCGAGAGGCAAGGGTCCAACCGCAACAGGTTCGGAACGCTTTTGCGCTTCTCCAGAATCGTGACAAGGGCGGTCCTCGGCGCTCGCAGTGCCATCATGATCTCTCGAGCGACCGGGGGAGGCGGCATCGACTCCGGCTCCGGCTCAGAATCGACCAGAATGGGCGTCGTGGATGAGCCTACTGGTTGAATCGAACCGACGTCTAGAACAGTCGGAGGGGGAGGTAGAGGAGTCGAACTAGGAACCGACAACACATCCATCCCGGCGTCATCTTGATCCATCTCACTCTGAGAAGCAAGGTACTCGGCCAAAAGCGACTGGAGGCTCCCCGAAGAAACGATCTCCACCGCGGCACCACTGGTCTGTCCTTCTTCACATGGGGAAGTCATCTTCACATTAAAAGCTCTCAAGTTAGAAGTTTCAAAGAAGAAGGAGAAAGTGAAGAGTGAGTAAGGAATAAGAGGGAGAGTCCTATACTTATAGGAATCCCTCCGCAATAAAATAATCAAAGGGCGTCTCCACAGTCGTTTCGGCCGTAGATTCCGATTAAACGCATATCACTCGCCTGCAAAACTCGCAACCGAGTCTTGCGAGCTGAGGGGCTAACTGTTGGGGTCAAAAACGGAAACATCGAAATCGACGCCTGAAACTTTCGGAGGCCTCCAAATACAAACTTCGAAGCGAAACGAAACAACCAAAAGTGTTGAAGAACCGCTTCGCTTCGGAGGAATTTCTAAGCAGAGATTGACGCCAAACCTACAAACGAGTTAATTGGAACCGATTGACGACTAAACAGGAAGCCGATCTAGACGTCGATCGGAACCGAGACCGGAGGTCCTTCTTGGCGCCAATTGGCGCCAAGACTNCTATGTCCTTGGCGCCAATTGGCGCTAGGACCAAGCTATGTCCTTGGCGCCAATTGGCGCCAGGACCAAGCTCTATCTGTGGCGCCAGTTGGCGCCAGGACCAAGCTCTAACTGTGGCGCCAGTTGGCGCCAGGACCAAGCTCTGTCAGTGGCGCCAATTGGCGCCAGGGCTGAGCTATGTCGTTGGCGCCAATTGGCGCCAGGACCAAGCTGTGTCTTTGGCGGCAATTGGCGCCAGGATCAAGCTGTGTCCTTGGCGCCAATTGGCGCTAGGACCAAGCTGTGTCCTTAGCGCCAATTGGCGCCAGGGCCAAGCTGTGTCCTAGGCGCCAGTTGGCGCGGAGGCACGGATAACATTCAGCCGTAGTCCGTTCACTGAACCACGTCCTTTCCGATCGTCNCATGACAATAGTCGCAAGGATTCGTGCTTCCTGTGGACTTCGTATCAATCGTATAAAACAACAACGGTTAGCTTAAACACCGGAATATTCTAAACTATACGATCGACCTTAGCGGTCCATGAAGCTGTTGCCGCCTATTCTTGCGAGAAACGGTTTTCCGCGATAAATCTTAAAAGTCACTTAGCCGCAAAACGGCCCGAAAGGGCCCAAACCGCGATAACAGTCCACTTACGATTTTTGGGTGAGAACCGGCCCACTTGCAATGATAGTTCACCATATTTCGCGAAAATATCAGGCTTTGAGAAGATAAGGAAGGATCTCGAAAAGATATGGGAAAATCAGATAAAAAGGAATATTTCCGCGAAAAGATATGCACGAATCGGGACGGAAAAGGAAATTGAGCCAGCCCACAAAGATCTATATAAAGGACGCAAAGTGAAAGAGGAGGAGAATTCATTCACATAATTTTTCGTCACCACAAAAACACTTAGAAAATTCACAAATTCACATAAATTCATTCACATAATTTAGTTTAGGCTTGAGTCTGTATTCCCAATGCTTAGATCTATCTAGCTAAGGTTTGCTCCATGTGGTTCAACCCCAAAGTACTACAATGACATATCTGTGCACTTACGGATTGTGTGATTGTTAGGAAACAGACTTTTATAAATTTAAAGCTTCATTGCCTTTTGTTCCCTTTAAACAACCGCTTAACAAATGTAAAAAGCTTACACTTAATGTAGTACGGTGGAACTTCGTTTGTACGCGCAATACTACATATCTCTTCAAATGTGTCGATATGGTTAAGTGGATGTTCTATGGATAGTCCATGGAATTGATTTTTCTTCACCAGAGCTTTGATCTAAGGTTTAATATCAAAATCATTCCTTCGAGGATGAGGATGACGAATTGGATTCCTATCCACGAAGAATGCATCAGAAGAATCGAAATCTCCAATGGTATGAGGTTGGTGAGGTTGATTATGTTGAGCTCGTCCTTGAGGTGGCTGATTCTGAGGTAACCCTTGGTTAATCAAGGCTTGAAGTAGTTTTGAGAGTTCTTATAATCAAACTAAATTCCCAAGTGGAATTTGTTGTGGGTTATCCACTCGAACATATGCGTTTCCTCTTCCTAGTTGGTTTTGTGGAACAGGGGCAGCACCAAGAGGTTCTTGTGTATTTTCTTGGACTCCATGAAGTCCTACAAGAGTGGGTAAGTTGACATGAGGAGGAAGAATGGCAGCAGGGGCGACAACAAGTCCATGGCCAACGGCTACATCTTCTTGTTTAATTAGTACGGTTTGATTGTCCACAAGAAGTGGTTGTCCGTGAGGAGGATTTTTATTCAATGAGAATGGTTTGATATAGCCGCTAATTATTCTCTCTTTTTTCTTCTTAAGGTAGGTTAAATGATGTCAATGTGAGGATTAGTTGTAGATGAGTCGTTCGAAGAAGGTCTCCTATGCATTAAACCTGAAAAAAAGAAAAACGAAAAAGAAGTAAAAACTGAAAAAATAAAAGCGTTCTAGACTAAACTAATAAAAAAATTTCATAGGTAACGAATCAAGTCCTTGGCAATGATACCATAAAGCTTGCTAGCATGTCAAGTTACACCCAAAAACACACTACCGCTGCAAGTGCACCACGTAGATGCAGTACTTCAGGTTATCGATCCCACGAGGACTAAGATCTTACGCTAAAACCAAAAATAAAAGAGTTGTTTGGTGAGTTTAAAAGTAAAATACAAGAACTAAAAAAGATTAAAAGGATGTAAATCAATGGGAAAAAGCGTTAGGAACGTAGGACATTCGCAGATAATCATGCATTATAGAGAAAACGATTTATTTGGGGAATAGAATCAAGAAACGTCTATAACTCGAAAACACTAATTTAAATCCTCTCCACTTAAAAGGTTAGGGATTCTATGCTAATTATCAAGGAACCTAGACTTTTGAATGGTATTAAATTATTAGAATGCATTAAATAGACACAAGTTTCGATATGTTCACTGAGCCAAGGTGGTGTACTTTCGAAGCCTCCTCAAACTCAGCTCGTTAAAGATTCGGTTCAAGTTATTTAGCAAGCTTTTGGAATGAAAATCTACCTATGGACAGACTACTAGATGCACAAATAGAGTAAACATGGATAAAGATCAACCGAGACAAACACTCAACGAATCCCTAAAAAAATACTAGCATCTAATGAATACATGACCTCTTCGACAAGCCTACGAACCTAATAATTGAACTACTCAGACATGGAGCACGCAAAACAGCAACCAATCAATAAGAAAAACATTATTAAGTAGATCAAGAGTAAAGAAATCTTCTCTATGACAAAGTACGAAATGGATCTCTCTCAAGAACACTTCGAAACTTCAAGAACAAAAGAAAAGATTTCTCAAAGCTTTTGACGGCTTGTAACTCTCTGTAAATGTTTGTGGCTCTTTCTTTCTAAAGGCTTTAAAAAAATAATTTTTAATAATAGGGTTTACTAGGGCGTCATCGGCTTATGTCGGTTCTTACGAAATAAAATTCGGTTAAGCAAACTGAAAGTTATGACTTGAAATCTGTCTTTGACCATGAAATGTCTTTTTGACCAAAGTGGGCCAAAAATGACCACTCGGCCAGTGGTGGCAACTCCATCACCCGGTCACAGCTTCAAATGTTGCCCCACTTGCTTCCTTTCCTGAGACAGATTGATGTATCTTCGTGTAAACGACTATAACTCCTCGGTCACAGCTCAAAATGACTTCAAACCACTTGCATATGAAAGCTAACTCAAAAATCAAACTTCTGATTGAATTCCAACTCAATCCAATGAAGGGAAGAGCTTTGTTCATGACGATCTTTCTGATGCCGAGAATCTGTCCAGAATGGTAAACTGCAAAACTCAAGTGTTTGAGCCTTTGTCTTCATGATCCATCAATGAGTCTTTCTTGGTAAATTTGAATGAGGTCCAATTAGCATGTTTCTCCATCTTTTTTTTTTGATAATTTAACTTGATTAGTCTCTAAAATCACAAATAAAAGAAAACTACCTCTAGAGGTCGAAAAAGCATTAAAAACTGTAAATTGATACGTAAAAATCCAACTAAAAACCGTAAAATACTAGTGTTATCATTTGCTATCTTAGATAAATCCCTGATGAACTGTCTGTAGAAACATGCATGTCCCAAGAAGCTGCGAATATCTTAACCGTAGTAGGAGGCTGCAGACTTGTCATCACTTCAATTTTGGCTCGATCCACTTCGATACCTTTCTCAGAGATTTTGTGACCCAAAAAAAATCCATTCTGAACCATTAAGTGACACTTCACCCTGTCGAGCACAATCTGCTTTTCCTCACATTGTTCCAAGATCATAGAAAGGTTAAATAAGCAGTTAGACAATGATAAACCATAGACAAAAAAATCATCCATGAAATCCTCCATTATGTCCTAAATCAGGTTTTTGAAGACGAACATCATGCATCTCTGGGATGTAGTTGGTGCATTGTACAGTTCACATTGCATCCTACAGTAAGCATATGTCCAATATGGACACATGAATGTAGTATATTCGTGGTCTTGGGATGGATCGGAATCTAAAGACACCTGAGTAATCATCAAGAAAACTGTAGAAAGGATGATTAACAAGTCTCTAAAGTACCTAATCAATTAAAGGAAGAGGAAAGTGGTCCTTTCTAGTGGATGATTTTTCCTATACTCAGTGTGCGTCTTGTTGCCTATGATAATCCTCTTTGTAATGAACTCATTCTTCTCAACATTCTTTGGAAATGTATTTATTGGACTCACCTTGGTGCTGTCAGAGATGGGATACATCACACATGCACCCAAAAATTCAGACTCTCCTTCTTGACAACTTGCATCACCTTTGAATTCAAACTCCTTTGATGTTCAATAAAAGTCTTGAATTCATCCCCCAAGTGGATGCTATGCTTGCAGAGATTTGGGAAGAGTACCCCAATGTTATTCTATACTTTCGCAATTTTGAAAGAAACAGGGCGGTCTTAGCATTATTCATATCAACGTTTATAATCACCAGATATGTAGAGTTAAACCTAAGAAAATATACATCAATCCTACACGTAATGGTTTGAGATCTAGCGTTGAAGCTTTTAGCTCACTCCAATCTGACTCGGGCTTCGCCACGGGTTATGTAGATGTTGCAAATGGCTCTCGAGCTTGATGTATGCGACCTGCTTCTTAATTGTTGGTGCTGAATCCAGCCACGGCAACCTCAGACGTGTCATCACTTGGCCATCCACGCTCTCAATCCAGTCAAAGCAATTCACAGTGGGTCCTCTGGTATAACTCTTGTGCAAACTCTTCGATGACGTCTATCAGAGAGTCAACCCAAAAGGTGTGTCCATCAATGGTAACTTCTTCATAAACTTCTTGATATTGAATCACATTGTCTACTTCCTGAGATTCTGATCAATAGATCCATTCTGCACATCAATGATTTCCTTGACAATGGATAAAAATGATCTATCCAAGATAATGGGATCCTTGGCTTCATTTTTGAGCTCCAAGACTACGAATTCAGTGTACAAGTAGCCTACTCCAACTTCAACGGGAGTATTGTAGAGTATACCCATTGGTCACTGAGTTGACCTATCACCAAGTACCTAACAAATACTATTGGTCTTGTAATTGATCATTTTAAAATTTTGAAGCACCGAAAAAGGCATGATATTAACTCCTTATCCCAAATCACAGAGACATCTCTCAAAGGTATGAGATCCAATGCGACATGACAATACGAAAGGTCCATAATCCTCTTGTTTCTCAAGTGCGATATTCTGAAGAGCCACACTACACTAAGAAGTAAGCGTAGAGACACTCTGCTCCAGAGTTAGCTTCTCTGAAAGAATCTCCTTCATGTACCTCTTAAGAGATGGGACTGATAACACCATTATTTTACGACTTCTCCTTAGGATTTTAGTATGTTTTCTTGGTGTTTTTATGCAATTCTCAACTAGTAGAAGTATTTTCCCTCTATTTGTGGTATATCAAGTAATTTCAGATCAATTAATGTGTTATGGAGCATTGTGAATCTAAATGAATAAAAGTTTGTTTCTGGATAGTTTCTGAGCATCAGAAGTATCGTCCATGATGAAGGTCTTTCCCTTAATGGATTTTAATGGAACTTGGAAAGAGCTATATATTTGAGTTAGATTTTATATAAAATTGGTTTCACAACATTTGGAGCAGTAGAAAAAGAGTTACACAAATTACAATGAAGGCTGATCTAGCTATTTTGCAGATGAAGGGTACAAAGAATGGATGAAAGGAAGGTAACTTGGGTCTCTGATGTGGGGTCAAGTTTTACCCTAGTTAAAACTTAGCTGCAAATGTACATTATCCGCAGTAATACTTAGGGATCAAATCCACAGGGACTACCAGTCACACTTAAAACTTGTATGATTTTGGACTAAGCTAGGAACAAGATATGCAAGGGTGTTGTCACTGTGTTTATTTGGTTTTTATGGTTTTATGGATGCCAATGAACTTACTCTATATGCTAATGTAAAGAGGATAGATCAATGAAAAGATATGCATCAAAAAGCAGAAAATTAAAGTAAACAAGCAGGAGTTAAAAACGAATAGGGCATAAAGTTTCTGTCTAGAACACAACCACTAAGGTAAATACTCTCCACTTTTGAGGTTCGAGATTCTTTGTTTAATATCAAAAGGACCTAGATTTTTGAAATGCCTTCAAATAATAAACATGCGTTAAAACGATCAAGACTGATTGTTCTCGATTCTAAGTTGATCCAGTTTTGTTGCCTACTTATAAAGGCTCACCAACTACTAGTTCTAGTGGTAAGTCAAGCTTTTCGATTGGATACCACTATATTTTATTCACGTACCAGCTTTCATAGGAGAATAGCATTAATGAAAGAGTAAAGGTTATAACGACATTGATAAAACCTAATCGACTAATAATCCTATTCAAGTAAACTCATTTACTCCTTGAAATATACAGTCTAATATGAAAACTAATAGATTAAAAACATATAAACATAAAATCAATCATGGCAGCAAGCATTTATATCAAATCAAAGAGAGAAGGATAGATAAAACCGAATGATGAGAAATATATGGATGTATTGAGATGAGATGGTTCCTTAGGAGGCTACAAGGGGCACAACCGCAAAGGTTGTCGTCCCTGCCTCCTTTGGTACTTATTCGATCTAAAACCTAAACAACTCTCTTCAAAACAAAAGCTAAAAGCAACGACTTATAGTACATTTCCTCATTAAGTCTAAAGTGGAAACAAGACCATTAAGTCCTATAAATGGTGGGCTTCGTGTAAAGAGGTCTTGAGTTTAGTTTTTGGGAATAAAATTGCTTAGAATAGATCCACTTCAGTCTGGGGAATGACTGGTTTGAAACACAAATGATCTTCCTTTTATTTTTGTCTTTCTACACATTCTTCATCTAGGAGACAGCTGGACCAGTCTTCAGTAAAATCAGTGTCTAGTGCTCCAAATGATACAAGACCACCTAGATCTGTAAGTTAATTCAACTTTTTAGCTCTTGTTCAAATTTCAACAAAATCCATTGAGGACAAGGCCTTCATCTCGAATTATAATTATGATGCTCGGAAACTGGCCAGAAACTGACTTTGCTCCAAATAGCTCCAAAAAGCTCTAAATATCATTGGTTAACCTGAAATGACTTGAAATACAAAAAATAAAAGAAAACTACTTTTAATCGTTGAGAATTGCATAAGAACACCAATAAAAAAAATACCAAAATCTAAAGGAAAAGTGGTAAAGTAATGGTGTTATCAGTCTCCAACCAGACATTCTCCAGACGCAAGTGGATCTATTAAAAGTCTTTTAAACCCCAAAGACTAAGCTCAAGGTCCATTTACATGAATCTCAAAATTCGGAGGACTTAAGGCCCGATTTTACTTGTTTGACCTAATGGTGGGATTGTACTACAATAGTTTTTTTCTTGCTTTTATTTCGAGGACAAATGTTTAAGTTTTAGATCTAATAAATACCTAAGGAGGCAAAGGGTGTCGTGCCCCTTGTTCGCCTCCATAGGATTCATCTCAGCTCAATACATGCATATTTCTTTCATCATTTGGTTTATCAATACTTCTCCCTTTGATTTGATATGAATGCTTGTTACCATGATTGATTTCGTGTTTACATGCCTTTGATCTATTATTCATGTTAGACAGTAGATGAGTCAATGAATTTGATTTCTAAATGATTAGGGTATATCAACAACGTATCATCTCTTTGAACAATATTGTTATTTGCTTGCTAGGCAGTTTGCGAGTAGATCTAAAGTAGTATGCATTCCAAAAGCTTTACATACTGTCAAAACTAGTATTTGATGAGTGTTTTTAATTATGCAATGAAAGTAGACCTACTTATAATTGTGAACAATCATCCTTGATCGAATTAATCAATGTTTAATTACTACAAGGTTGTCCAAAAGACGATGTCCCTTGGTGATTAGATATAGGATCCCAAACCTCAAAAGTGGAGAGGATTTACATTATTGGTTGTGTTTTAGACCGAAGCATTATGCCCCTAGTCGAGTTTTAATATCTGTTTGTTTACTTTAGCACTATGATGTTTGATTCATATCATATCACGGATCTATCCTTTGTATATTGGCATGTACAATAGGTTCATTTACATTTATAAAACCATAAAAACAAAATAAAAATGTGACAAAGCCCTTCCATATTTTGTTCTTAGTTTAGTTTGAAATCATATTAGTTCTAAGTGTGAATAACTAGTCCCACTAGATTCTATCCTCAAGTATTACTGCGAATGATGTACACTTGTACCTAGGTTTTAATTGGGGTAAAAAAGACTACATATCAAGTTTTTGGCGCCGTTGTCGGGGACTAGAATTGTTTACCATAGGATTTAAATCTACGATTAAGGTTTATGTACATACAATTTCATGCATATTTTAGTGTGTTTTAGCTTATTTTTCATTCATATTTAGGTTGTAAATAAGCATATTAGCTTTAAAATGCATCATTTAGAGTCTAGAGTCTAGCTTAGGTTCATATTGCATTTTGCATCCATCTTTCTTGCATTCGTAGGTGCTCTTTTGGATGGTCTTTGGGAGGCTCTAATGGTGGATTCAAAGTGGGATTGGAGCTTAAAAATCATGGAGACAAGAGGCTAGAAGCATATGGAAGAGAGGGAGATCAAAGGAGAAGACAAAGTGGAGAAAAAGCCTTCACGACTGCCTAGGTAGGCAGCAATCGATCACCTTGGTCGATGGCCAGCAACCCAGGGTCGAATGCCAGCTACCTAGGCAGAGAATAACACCTATCATTTTGTAGGTTGCCAGCCACCGACCCAAGGTTGGCTCCCATCGACCAGATGGGTCGATGGCAGACATGTTGGGGTCGAAAACGGTAACATCAAAATCGTATTTCCGAAACATCCGGAGGCCTACAAACACAAACTTCAAAGCGAAACGAAACTGCCAAGAGCGTTGAAGAAACACTTCGCTTCGGAGGAGTGTATGAACGTCGAGTGACGCCAAACCTACGAATGAGTCCTAAAGCCGATCTAGGCGACAACTGGAACCGAGACCGGGGATCCTTCTTGGCGCCAACTGGCGCAAGGATGAAGCTCGGTCCTTGGCGCCAACTGGCGTCAAGACCAAGCTCGGTCCTTGGCGCCAACTGGCGCCAGGACCAAGCACGGTCCTTGGCGCCAACTGGCGCCAGGACCGAGCACGGTCCTTGGCGCCAACTGGCGCCATGACCGAGCACGGTCCTTGGTGCCAACTGACTCCATGACCGAGCATGGTCCTTGGCGCCAACTGGCGCAAGGACCAAGGACCAAGCACGGTCCTTGGCACCAACTGGCACAAGGACCAAGCACGGTCCTTGGCGCCAACTGGAGCCAGGACCAACCACGGTCGTTGGAACCAACTAGCGCCCGGACCAAGCACGGTCCTTGGCGCCAACTGGCGTCGGGACCAAGCACGATCCTTGGCGCCAACTGGCGCCGGGACCAAGCACGTCCTTGGCGCCAAAATGCGCCGGGACCAAGCAACGTCCATGGCCCAATTTGCGCTAGGACAGAGCATCTGTCTTGGCGTCAGCTGGCGCTGAGGCGCGGATAACGTTCAGTCGTAGCCCGTTGACTGAACCACGTCCCTTCCGATAGTCATTTCCTTCAAATCGTCACTTGATCATCTCTCATTGCGTCTCGATTGGAGTTTCCGTCAAATCATCATGACAAGAATAACAATGATTTGTGCTTTCCGTGGATTTCGTATCAATCGTATAAAACCACGACGGTTAACTTAAGCACAGAAAGAGTCTAAACTATATGATTGACCGCATTGGTCCACGGAGCCGTTGACGCTTATTCCTGAGAGAAACATTTTTCCGCGTTAAATCGTAAGGATCATTTAGCCGCAAAACAGCCCGAAAGGGCCCAAACCGCGATAACGGACCATTTACGATTTTCAGGGCAAGAACTAGCCCATTTGCAATGACGGTCCATCAGGATCTCGCGAAAATGTTAAGTTCTGGAAAGATGAGGAAGGATCTCGAAAAGATTTGGGAGAATCACGAGAAAAGGAATATTCCCGCGAAAAGATATGCGTGAATCAGGACGGAAAAGGAAATCGAGATGGCCCACGAGGATCTATATAAAGGATGCAAAGTCAAAGAGAAGGAAAAAGCATTGATTCATTCACAGAGCTTTTCGTCACCACAAAACACTTATAAAAACTAGGGTTCTTGTTTCATTTTTCGTTAGCGAGCTGCGTCTCAACTAGGTTACGAGTCTGCGTCTTAGTTATAGGTAATCGTCACCAACAGATCTTGCGGCCACGGCTTAACACCCGTTGCGCACGCTCCAATCACGAAATTCGAATTAGATCCCTTAACTTCTCTGTTAAATGTGTTTGTCGAATCGCTCTCCATTTACGCTTTCTGCATACTTTAGATCC
>OVAN01011982.1:0-14153 GCA_900406275.1 Anastatica hierochuntica | reverse complement strand
AAGTTTGGTCTGGTTCTTCGTAAAATCGGTCCGAAAATCGGGACAGGGATCAATCAATCCATGTCCCTGGGTTGGTCGATATGTGTCCAAAAATCTGGGTATTTTCTAGCTTTACGCGAACACTTCCTTCGAGGCTTGAAATCCATCCAAAATGTTTCCTTTTTGCACATTCAAGCTTGGATCTTGTAAAAACAACAAAGAACACAAAACGCGCCAAAAAAATCCGAATAAATACTAAAAACCATAGATCTCGAATGAAAACCGTACTAAAAACCTACTAAAATACTGACACATCACTTAGTAAAGGCAAAAGCTATAAAATCTTTAAGTTCCTAATCTACAACAGTAAAAACTAAGACTTGTGTGATTTGACTGTCGCACGTCCTAATCTAATTATATTCAAATCATATTCTCGCAAGTATTTGTTGTACACACAATTCTAAATTTTTTTCAATCTCTTTTTAACCAAATCAAAATTTTAGTTATATATATTCGCTTTATATTTAAAGGAAGCTCAAGTTATTTAGTTGTTCGACTGTATATTCTCGATGTTAATTTTCTGGAAAGTAGTCCTTGTACTTAACCAACCAAAAAGAGAGTAAACCTTGTAAGCATAATGCAAAAGGATGGGTTAGTTTCATATGCATACATTTATGTTGAAGGGTTAATAGCTGTGAGAATGGGATTAAATTTCATAAACAGTTTTGCAGATATTACTGTATAAGTCGGCGTCAGTGTCTAAGATAACTGTGAAGTCTTCGAAGATCTTTAGCCTGAACCGCTGTTTCGGGATTTGGTTTTCACCGTCTTGGACTTGAACAACGGCGGTTTGGTCGGTGAAGACAATGGTGTTCGTATGGTCAGCCGCACTGAACTTAAATTTCGCCAACCTAAGCATGAACCTCTGCAAGGTGAAGACCTACCCGGCCGCTAGATGAGCGAAACGTGTGACCAGCCTTGCAGGGATGAAGCCCTGGACAGCGGTGGACTGCAACATCAATAGTAACCATTAGGACTTAATAGGGAGCGATATTACCTCCAAATCGAGAAGAAGGAGCTCATGTCCCATGAGAGACATTCCCTTCATGAAGTTTCTGGATTCCCAACATACACGACCTAGCGCGTGTTTGATAGAAGGAAATCGTATGATTCCCTATATGAGTGTTCCATAGCAACAAAAATAATCGTTGATTTTGCTGTGTAATTTTAGAGAGTGGTTCGGATTTTGTGGAATTAGAGGTTCGATTTGCAGGCTCTTATATGGTGCTTGGACCTGGCGGTAAGGGAAGAGAAGGTGGAGGGACAACGTCTTGAATGCTTGAATCATGGTGGAGTTATTGAGAAAATGGGAAGGAGTAAAGTGAAGAAACGGTGGAGGACAACGAAACGAAATAAGAGAGGATGATGAAGAGACGGAGGGTGTGCCGAAGTTAGATTACTGAGATTCTGCGTTTTGTAGCTTGAGAGAGTTGCTTGGAGATGATAGGGAAGATGGATGAAGCTTTGGGGTCATGGTTTTTACTCACAGGTCAGAATTGGAAAGCTAAAATTTGGGCATGTCATTTTTTGTCTGCCAAAGCCCAAATTCGTTTGTCATGAGACGTTGTGTTTTGCAAGAAAGATAAAAAAAGAAATCTGTTAAATAATATGACGTGCTGAGGTGAGGTCGCACATGCTGACGTGTCTAAAAGAGATTTAGCCCATTTTAATTAGTATAATAATACGTATGCATGACGCGTGGAGATTTTTCATATCTTAACTAAATTGTCATATAAAATTGTACTAGCTAAATGGGATAATGATTTGTATTAATTACTGCTACTGGCTATTACCATGTTACAATACGGATTTAAATTCGGAAGTTTTGAAACTATAGGCAAATAAAATCCGGTTCAAACTATAAGCTTGTTTCTTTTGACGATTCAGTTATAAGGATTATAGACCAAAACTTGTACATCATCCTTGGAACCATAACATGTAAAGTTAAATTCACGTTTTATCAAAAAGAAAACATGTGAAGTGGTATGGTCGCAAGTGTCATTTGCTACTTTTAGGTTTTTCTTTTGCTATTTTTTCAGTTATGTTAACAACATATAGTCATACATCATTATTTTTTTTTTTTTTTATCAAACATCATTATTTATTTCGCAAATATATGATAGTTGTGATTCTAGTTAGGTAAAGTAATTAAGATTTGAATAGTTATACATGATTGCTTTTATATCTAACTAATTAAAAGAATCTATTTATGGTTTATTTTGTCGTTTGCAATAACCTAATTCAACTTTATTTTAGTATGTCACATCATCAATTGCAAGTTTATAATTTTATATAAAAACATAAAACTTCTAGACAACAAAAAAGAAATCTTTTTCTCACTCACAAAGGGAGAAAAAGCAAACTTTTAATTTCAAAACCGATGTCGCATATCCTGGTAGCTACCGCAACCTCCGATGAGGAAAAAACAAAAAGAAATCGTTTTCGCTCCACAAAACCTCGTTGCCGTCCTCATCCAAACAATCTCCACCGCCTTCATCTGAAGAGACACTTTTCTCCTCCACATGATTTTGTACATGCACAGAAAGCCTAGAAAATACCCTGCTCCCATTGTGAAGGAGACTCAAAAGGAAACTACACTTGAGCAAAAGGAGACTCAAAAGGATTCAACACCTTTGCAGATGGAATTTGATAATGGAAATTTGGACCCTCGTAAGGAAAAAGTAAATTTTGTAAAAAAGGCACAAAACCTGGAAAGCTATCTCCCCTTATAGTTCCACGACATCAAGCTGTGAGACTGAAGGAACTGTCCCAGAAAGATTCAACTTCTGCTGAAAATATTAAGGAATCAGTTAAGACCAAACTTAGCTTGTGGGACCTTCTTGTAGAATCCTCTGGTAAGATGCAGAAAAATGAACTCCCTTCGTCTTGGAGTTAGGGGAACTATATGTGAAGATCCCCTATGAGGTTATCTAAAGAACCAGAAAAAATGGGAACCATTCATCATTGGGTTGTTCCATGGAAATCTACCACCAAAAGGAGCTTTCTATGGAATTCTCAATGATATTTGGAGTAATAGGCTCATGGAAATCACAATATGAAGATTCGGTGAAAGGACCATTCTCATCAAGGTATCATGCCTAGTCAATCGTAAGAGGGTCCTTATTTAATGTGTTTGGAATATATAAGGACAAACAATGTTTGTCGCTTCATGGGAACCAAGGTTTACCCTTGAGATGCCTGAACTTAAAAAAGTGCTAGTGTGACTGAAATTCAGAGGTGTACCTCAACACTTCTATGGTGTATAAGGTTTTGAATATGTTGATCATGTTAGGACATCCTGTCTTTTGTCATCCCTCTACACTTAATATGTCAGACCTCGAAATCGCGAAAATATTCACCATAATAAACCCACTAAAAGCCACTACGTGAAGCCGTTAATGTCCAATTTAAAGTTGGAAAAATTCACATAGTATAAGCCTTATGTCCATGGCTATCACTGATATGTGATCAGTTCCAAGAGTTAGGACATTGTATGCACAAGTGCCCTTCAGCCCTAATCACTTGTAACAATTGCAAATCAACAACTCACTCTGACCAGAATTGCTTCAACGCCTCGAGATAATGTGTTGTAAATTCTAAGGGAAAGGGAAGGAGAAAGAGTCCAACGAGAAGAAAAAGAGAAAATGATACCAGAAAGACACAATATTAAAAAGAAAAAACAAGTGATGCCATCTAATTTGAAAGGCATATTAATTCTGGATATAGGACTACAAAATCTCCCATCTACATCAAGGTTTAAAAAGACTAAAGCAAGGGATAAAGTAATTGGCCAATCCTCATGCTCTTCTGTTTTTGAGCTAGTAGGGGAAGCGTCATCTTATGATGGCGACTCGGTCCCTCGGGAAATGAGGAAGGAGAGGAGCAGGTAGCAGAAAAAGTATGCTGAAGAAGAAGAAGACTTTGACAAAGAAAATCAGTTTATTGAGGTGATTTCTTGGAAGGAAAGGAGACATGAAAGATTGGCACATGGGAATACGTAGGGAAATGGCTTCATACGTACAATCCGCTTTTTGGGAGTTTGGTTGAGACAAGAATAAGATCTCACAAAGCTCATAAGTATGTTCAATCAACATTCAGAAGTTGGAATTTCACTACTAATTATGATTATGCAGAGATAGGAAAAATCTGGACTGTATGGAACCTGAAAGTACAACTCTCAATATATGTTAAGTCCAAGTAGATGGTCACTTGTATAGAAAAGACTCCTAACTCTTGGAATGAAATGGTGGTTTCTTATTTGTGTGTAATGAATTACAAGTATGGTACATAACGACTGTGGAAAGAGTTATGTTTTCTGGCTAAGGATTTTGATTTCTTTAAAAACATGGGTTGTAATGGGAGATTATAAAAAAAAAACTTTAAATCAAACTGAGCATTCTGTAGGAGGTACAAGAATAAGAAAGAGTATGCATGAATTTTGAGATTGTCTTCTATACAAAAATCTGAGGGACTTAACCTCTAAAGGAAATGAGCTAACATGGTAGAATAAGCAGCAAATGAACCCAATGCCAAAGAAATTGGACCGTTTTTATTAATGATAATTGGCTCACAGAGTATCATACGTCATTTTCTCACTTTGGAGAACCTGATTTCTCAGACCACTGTCTATATACAATTGACTTAGGAAATTGGACAAAGCCAAAGGGCCACTTTATGGTGTCTCACTTTCTGTTGCAACACCTTGAGTATCTACTACGCCTGGTGGAACATTGACACCATACATACATCTTAAGAATAACTTAATTCTCCATCTCTAAGAAGCTTAAGACACCAAAAGAGGTTCTTAAGGATATAATAAAGAGTCTTACTCAGACCTTGTAACCAGGGTAAAAGAAGCTCACTCATCTCTTCTCTTATGTCAAAATAAATTTCTGCTAAACACATATATTGCAGCTACTTTAAAAAAATAAGAAAGCACATAAGAATTTGATGGATCTATCTCAAGCTGAAGAGAACTTTCCTCATCAGAGATAAAAATTAAATGGATAGAGAGTGGAGACATAAATTCAGCTTATTTCCATAAAGTTATAGCTAATAGAAGAGCTCAAAATCAGATGCACTAGCTTGTTAGGAATGATGGTGCGAAGATATAAGAGGATGGAGAAATTAAATCACACTTTGTTGATTACTACTAGAACCTTCTTGGAAGTGATTCCTTAGAACATTCACTGGAAGAGAAGCATATCATTATGCACAGTCCATGACATTAAGATGTGACCATGAAACTTACGAGATGCTTCAAGCTGATAATGCTAGTGCAGAGATTCAACATGAGATATTTGTAATGCTAGTGAATAAAACTCATGGTCCCAATGACTTCATAGGCGAATTTTATAGAAGATCATTGGATATTCTCAGCAGTGACTTGACTTGAGAAATAAAAGAGTTCTTTCACTCTAGTAAACTATTTAAGCAATGGAATAGCACAAATATATATCAAATCTCAAAGAGAATAAGAGCTCATAAGTTAAGGGAGTTTAGACCCATCTCATGTTGCAATATGATTTACAAAGTGATTTCTAACATATTAGCTAGAAGATTGCAAAAGTTGATGCCTCAAGTGAACTCAAACTCATAGTCAACTTTTGTAAAAGCCCAATTGTTGTTGGGGAATGGTTTAAAGGAGTAGGAGAAGTAATATCACAAAATAGGTGCTCTTAAAGTTGATCTTCATAAGGTATATGATTTGTTGAGTTGGCAGATCATTTTCCTTCTCCTTCATGTGGCTCTTTTCCCTCCTAAGTTCATAATGTGGATTCAACAGTACATCTCAATTGTGTCCTTCTCAGTAACAGTGAATGGGGAGCTTTGTGGTCACTCCAAGGGGACTAAAGGGCTTAGACAAGGGGAGCTCTTATTCTCTTCTCTATGTTCTTGCTCTTGAGATCTTCTCAAATATTCGTAAAGCAACACCTGGAGGGATCGATTAGCTTTTATCCTCTTAAAATAAACCCTCATGTTCCTTTGTTAGCCTTTGCAGATGATGTCATGATATTCTTTGATGGTGAAAAACTCTCTGTTCAGGAAATTTTTGGTGCACTAAATACATTCAGAAAAGCGTCTGGTTATTATGAATAAGGAGAAATCTGACATGTTTCTAACAGGTGTCATTAATGCTGAGGAGATACTAATGAATCAACTGTGATTTCCGAAGGGTGTCCTACCAGTTAGATATCTCGGCCTTCCTCTCTATCACAAAAGAGTGAGAAAGACTGAGACTCAACTACAATAGAAAAAGTAAGAGAAAAGTTCACATCTTGGTCTGCCAAAAGTCTCTCCTTCTCTGGATGTCTTCAATTCATATCTTTTGTAGTGTACACCCTTGTCAACTTCTAGTCGTCTAAGTTCACCATATGTCAAAGTTGTATAGTAAAAATTGAACATATGTGTAATTTCTTCCTCTGGTTTATATATATAACTAAAAGACCAGTGTTTAAGGTTAGTTGGAGAAGTGTATGTCTTCCAAAAGAAGAAGGGGGCTTGGGCTTTAGGAGCTTTGAGGTATGATCAAAGGTGTTGAATCCAAAATTGTTTGCCTCCTCTTTTCTACCACTAGCTCTCTCTGTGTAGCTTGGTGCAAATAGCACATGCTAAAACATAAAAAGTTCCTGGTGTGCTGAGATAAAACAAACACACTCATGTATATGGAGGTCCGTTTTACAAATGAGAACTATGGTAAAGAATCCGATGGGGTGCTCTATTGGAGATGACACAAGTGCAAGCTATTGGTTTAATGAATGGCACACATAAGAAAACCATATAGGTCTGGTAGGATGGAATGGCCTCAAAAAATGGGAATCCCATTAAAGACCACATTATTAGAAGGTACCTACGCTGATGGTTGGTGATTGCCATCACATAAAACAAGGCACCAATGGCTAATAAGGCAAAGACAACGTCTACTTTGTACATAATCTCCTAATGCTACAACATGTCAAAATTGTTTCCTTTGAGTTTTACAAGCTCACAAGAACGCGATATTTAGTACCAAAGAAACTGGAACCATATTAGACCTCGTGAAGATGTAAAATGCTGGGCTAAATCTATCTTGTTCAAAAGAGAAGTACCTTGAGACTCCTTCCACTTTTTCGTAGCTAACCTCAACAGGTTACCTCTAAGGTCAATGCTAAAGACGTGGAACCAAGGTATCATTGTTGTATGCTTGTTATGTAATGTGGAATCTGAAACGCTCAAGCACATCCTTATTCATTGTAGCTACATGGCTAAAGTATGGGAGTTGGTTTTACCTCGGTTTTGTCAGCAAAATTACTTATTTAACACATGGCGGGCATTGATGTTTTGGCTCATGAGAAAACTGCAGAATTGTCAATGCCACTAAAGAGATTTGTTGCACATGCTCTGATAACTAAATATGAAAAGAACATAACTCGTTTATATTATGGAATCTCCACAATAGTTGTAGATACTATCAGACATATCGATCACAACATCAAAGACTTTGTCCTTGTTAGATTTAGTATGATTTAGTCTATAGAAATCAAGAACATTGTGAGAAATGAGAGAGTTTCTTAGAAGAGAGGAGAGAATAAGACTCAAAGAGAAAATATTATTTTTTGATGGTTTTAGTTACATAGCTAAATCTTTAAATAGAAGATCCTCAGACATAAAACAAATAATAATTCAAACTACAAAGTACAAGAATTAATGAAACTTGGATTTTGTCTTCTTCCTCCTTGTCCCCAACGGTCATATACTAGGAAAGGGACCTCTCTTTGTTGTTGCTTCCTTAAGACACACATGTGATCTTTCCTCTTTTGGTATTTGGGACATGCTCCAATGATTTCTTCGTCTTTCCTCTTATAGTCTTTTGTTGTTCTTCATTACTAAACCATATTAAGAATTAAATCTATCTTTGCATAATTAATACAAGTAGACTTAAAATCTTAATACTCCCCCTCAAGCTTAACTATAGGTCCTTTACTATAATTAATATTGGAGTCATGATTTCTTGCCTCATTAAAACCTAAGTGGAAAAACCCTTTGGGATAAAACCACACTTAGAAAAAAGAGTACAAGTTCTCATGGTTAAGAGAATTGAATGTTTGTGAGTCCAAGTCTTGGATAAATAGACTCACAAATCTTCTTGCTAGTTGTCTTGGTGAAGATGTCCGCCAATTGATCTTCACTCCTTGTATAACACGACAAAATGACTCTTTCCTCAACCATTTGCGTCACTTTATGACAATCCACTACTATATGCTTTGTCTTGTCGTGAAACACCGAGTTCGACGCTATGTGAATGATGGATTGATTATCAAAATGCATTGTGATGGGTGATGATTACTCGATGTCTAGATACTTGAGGAGATGTTTGGTCCAAACCAACTCATTTGTGAGATTCCTCATGGCTCTATATTCGGCCTTGAAACTTGAACATGAAACCACCTTTTGTTTCTTGCTCTTCCAAGTGACCAAATTTCCTCAAATGAATATGCAATAACCGGTAGTAGATCTTCTATTATTCCTATCTCCGGCCCAATCCGCATCACAATATCCCACTATCTCGGTGTTCTTGTTGCAACCCATCCACACTCCTCGATCCGAAGTTCCACTCAAGTAACTTAGAATTCTTTCCACCATCTCCAGTAATACACCATTGGAGCTTGCATGTATTGGCTCACTAGGTTCACGGAAAGACACATATTCGGTCTTGTAATGGTGAGGTAGATAAGCTTTCCAACCATTCTTCTATATAATTTTGTATCTTCAAACGGCTCATTCTCAAACTCCCCCTTACGTAGTATCTTGTACCCATCTTCAAGAGGAGTATTGGCTATTCTTCCTCCAAGCTTTACCTATTTCATTCAACATATCAAGTGTGTACTTCCTTTGAGATAGAAATAGCCCATCTTTTGATAGGCATATTTATATTCCTAGGAAGTACTTTAGTTCACATAAATCTTTAATATCAAAAAAGGATTTGAGATATACCTTGGTGGATTCTACACCTTCTTTATCACTTCCCGGGATGATAATGTCGTTCACGTACACAAGCACCACTACTATCCCATTTGGACTTGGGAGAGTAAACAACCTATGGTCCACTTCAGATCTTTTAAAACCTTTGCCATTAAGTGTCATGCTTAGTTCGTGGTACCATGCCCTTGGAGATTGCTTGAGTCCATAAATAGATTTCTTGAGTCTAAGCACATTTTCGGGCTTGACAATGTGTTCTAACCCCGATGGAGGATGCATATAAACCTCATCTTCTAATTATCCTTGTAAAAATTCGTTCTTTACATCCATTTGCCAAAGATCCCATTCAAGATTCACGGCAAGAGATAACACAATCCTAATTGTGTGAAGCTTTGCCACAGGTGCAAATGTGTCTATGTAGTCTTCTCCATATACTTGTGTGAATCCTCTTGCCACTAATCTTGCTTTATTTCTCTAAATTGTTCCATCACTCTTGTACTTGATGGTGAAAACCCATTTGCTTGATATGACTTTCTTCCCTTTTGGCAATTCGAATTCAAACCACGTTCCATTTGCATCCATAGCTTTATGTTCATCCTCAACCGCATCTTTCCAAAATTTGTGTTCCTTAGCTTGTTCATATGTACTTGGTATATATTGGTCATCCAAGTTAGCTAACACTTGATGTTCTTGAGGATACACGGCTAGAGAGCATGTTTCTTGAATAGGATGATTCACGACTTGATTGTTGTAATATACCCGAGTGTTACAACATTTTGAAGGCTCTCTTCTTATCCTTGTGCTCCTCCTAAGTGGTTGTATTTCTTCAACTTCTTGTTCCTCATTCTTGGTCTCTTCTTGAATCTCTTCCTCTTGTACTTGAACCTCCTCTTGGATATGACTTTCGGTTTCCTTTTGGACTTCCCTTTGATCATGATCCGAGGAAGAAGCCTCATGAAGTTCTTCTTGATTCCCCCTTCATGTTCAACGGGAATTGCTTCTTTAGATGTTTCTTCCCTTCTAGGAACTTCCAAGCTACTAATACTAGGCTTTGAAGTATCATCCTCAAGTTTTGAGCTCTATCTAAAGGTGAACTTGAGATATCCTTCAAATTATCCCAATCTTTTTCTTCAAAGTACCCTTTTGATTCCATGAAATGAACCTCTCTAGACACCATCATTTTCTTTGTTTCCGGAACATAACACTTGTAGCCCTTTTGAGTAGTTGAGTACCCAATGAACATTGTCTTTGTGCTTTTAGCTTCTAATTTGTTCCTTAATTCTCCAGGAACTAAGATAAAACAAACAATACTAAATACACGTAAGTGATTAATGGATGGTTTAGCTTTGTTTAGTATCTCACATGGCGATTTGTCTTGAAGAATTTTGGTAGGGATCCGATTGATGAGATATCAAGATGATATAACGACATCACTCCAAAACTTCTTTGGCACATTTGTATGGAACATCATTGATCTCGCTACCTCCATTAGATGCCTATTCTTTCTTTCAGCTACCCCATTTTGTTGAGGAGTATAGGGACAACTTGTTTGGTGAAGAATTCCATGTTTGTTGAGATGCACTTTGAATTGGTTTCTTATGTATTCTCCACCATTATCGGATCTAAAAATTTTGATTTTGGCATTAAAATGGTTAGCCACATAATTCTGAAAATTAATGAAGGCATCTAGAACCATATCCTTTTACGGCATTAAGGTTATCCAAGTATATTTTGATTTTTGATTAATGAATGTCACAAAATATTTATGGTTTTCCCTAGATAAACATGGTGTGGTTCATACATCCGAATGAACAAGATCAAAATAATTTTCATAAATAGATTCTGATTTTGGAAAAACCGACTTACAATGTTTACTTAGAACACAAGCCTCACATTCATGATTTTTAAACGAAATACAATGTAATAATAAATCTAATGCTCTAGAATGAGGATGTCCTAATCTAGCATTCTATAATGCATTATTATCTGAAACAGAAACATATTTAAAAGCATGAGGAAAATCAACTAATGGCTTGGTGTCTTGAAGTATAGACAAGCCATCCTTTGTAATCCCTTTTTCGAACACCTTACTTGTCTTATTATCCTGAAAATGAACATCATTAGGACTGAAAATAACATTGTCTTTAAAGTCATTAGCAGTTTTTTTTAACCGAGAGTAAATTAGAAGTAAAACTAGGCATGTAAAAGCTTTAGATTCTTTATCAAATAATCTAAGAACTCCTTCTCCTTTAATGGGAACACCATGATCATTTGCTTCTATAACACTTCCTAATGATGATTTCACATTCTTAAGTAAGTTCTTATCACTAATCATATGATGAGATGCTCTGGAATATACTATCAATGGCTTAGTGATATTAGATGATACCAAATATATTACCGGAATTTTCTTTGAGAGCTTGAATGAGTGCATTGAGGTTCGTATTTTTCACCATTTCAGATTGTGCACTCATCATAGAGGCGGACAAGGCTTTGAACTCCTCCTATTTATCGTGAGAAGTAGATCTACTAGGCTCTTCATTGACTCTTGTTGCCACATTTGCTCTCCTTTGTTTGAACTCGGAGAATTTTGGCTTTAAATGAGTGTGTAAGATCCAACATCCTTCTTTGGTGTGTCCATTTCTCTTGCAATGTTCACACACCTTGTAGCCTTGGTCATTCCCTTCTTGAACCCATGACTTCCACCTCCTTGTTGATAGTATCCCTTGTTAGTTAGATGCATCATTTCTCCTTTGCCTCCAAATAGACCAAGGGACCCTTCTTCCTTTTGGATTTGGGCACACCCTTCATCAAGAGATGTTAGCTTATCCGCCCTCAATATGTGCTTTATGAGGTCATTTTATGTTGAGCTTAATGTCAAGAGAAGTCCAAAGACTTTGTTTTGCTCACGCCGTACATTAAGGATAGTAGGATCAATGGTGTTTGGCCTAAGCATCTCTAGCTCGGCCCAAAGACTCCTAAATTTGCCAAAGTGTTGAGTAAACTTCATGCTTTCATGACTAAGATTGTTAATGGTCTTCTTCACTTCAAACACACGGCTTAGGTTTGATATGTTGTCATACACCTTCTTAAGGGTATCCCATAGCTCCTTAGCCCACTCACAATATGAATAGACTTCAAGAATGGATGCTTCAAGAGAGTTTTGAAGTATGGACAACACAAATTGATTTTCTTGAACTCATTTTTCTGAGTCCATAATGACTATCTCTCGGCCATCTTCACTTTCACTTTGAGTGGTGATCTTTGGAGCTTCATTTTCTTCAACATGCTTCTAAAATCCTCTTCCACTTAGATTTGCTTTGGTTAACCTTGACCAAAGGAGGTAATTTGGACCCATGAAGGTCACGGGAATCTCAAGAAGTTTTGTGTTCTCCATTCTTTTCAAGAGTTTAAGATGTTTAGAATTTGAGAAAGATAAGATAGGTAGATTAAGAGTTTGAAGAACCGTAAAAGAATAGAGAATAAGAGAGGGCTTTTGCGGAAAAATAGTATAATCAAGATGAGAATAAGAGAATTTGAGCACTTGGCTCTGATACCATGTTAGATTTAGTATGATTTAGTGTATAGAAATCAAGAATATTGTGAGAAATGAGAGAGAGTTTCTTAGAAGAGAGGAGAGAATAAGACTCAAAGAGAGAATATTATTTCTTGATAATTTGAGTTACATAGGTAGATCTTTAAATAGAAGATCCTAAGACATAAAACAAATAATAATTCAAACTACAATGTACAAAAATTAATGAGGTTGGAAACTTGGATTTTGTCTTCTTCCTTTTTTTCTCCAATGGCCATATACAAGGGCCACATGTGATCTTTCATCTTTTGGTATTTGAGACATGCTCCAACGTTTTCTTCCTCTTTCCTCTTATAGTCTTTTGTTGTTATTCATTACTAAATCTTATTAAGACTTAAATCTACTTTTGCATAATTAATACAAGTAGAGTTAAATCTTAATAGTCCTTACCCACACATACAACAAACATGGTAGGGTGTTCCTATCTCTATGGTTTAAATATGGTTAACCAAGTTACATGTTATAATATCTAGATTTAGACTTTTATCTTTCTTTTTTTGACATCAGTTTCTCCGTGCGCAAGCTTTTGTAAAATCTCACTTCTAAAGGAAATAAAAAAATTTCCATATTATCAAAAAAGGATAAAGATTTTGCTAGAAATAATAAACAACGAAAGTGGACTCATTCATTCATCCAACAAATTTTTTTTTTTCAAAATAGCTTTCATTGCCATGTTTTCAAAATTGAACTTTTTTCTTTTTGTCTTAATGGTCGATTAGTTTACTGTAGTTTCTGTTCAAGCATATGTTACTCTCCCTTTTTATTGGTATTTTATTTGGCATAACATTAACCAAATCAAGCGTTCTTCATGCTCTCAGTTCATATATGGCGACACTGATCTTTGACTCGAACGAAGATTCCCAATGCAACTGCTTAACGTAAGATTTCCCGATATGTCTTGTCCTTTTCTCAAATCTCTTTCACAAGTCGATCGATAATACTCTTTTACCCATTGGTTCTTTGTTTGAAAGGAACAAAACAAGCAAAAAAACTGCATGGACGAAAGGACGAAAGAAAAACTGGCAAACTCTTCCATAAGGTTTCTATTCCTAAAAATAACGTTAATGGAAGGCACAGATCGGAAGCAGATAAAGGTGGGAAAGTAGATCGCAAAAGAAGGCATGTCAGAAAAGTACGAAGACATTATAAGAGCTTGAAACTGTATATACACAAGGAACCAATACATAAAAGGTCATATTTGGATTCAATATCCTGGTAAGTCTCAGACTTTCATCACTATAGGAATGTGTTTGATTATTTTTTTGACGGGTTCGTGTTTATATACATTGCATGTTAAAGAAATCTAACATTGCTCAAATGACTCATATTTTGAATGCGGTGAGATAAAAGATGAAACGTTCCAGTATTGAAAGTTGATGATGGTCCTTCGATTATTTATCACCATATTTTCATATTGCTATCAGTGCCAATTTGAGAAGATTCATAAAGATGTTAGCTGACCATCTACAATGAAAAGAGAAAAAGGTTTCTATCAGTACGAAGAGAAGATAAGAAGGTTTCTAAAAATCAATAAACAATATATATATATATATATATATAT
>OVAN01011981.1:0-14154 GCA_900406275.1 Anastatica hierochuntica | reverse complement strand
CTTAGGAATTTAATTTGGGTCTGAAATTAAGCCCAATTAGAATGAGGAGGTTGAAAATTCCATCCCTTTTAGGAATAGCATTTTCGACAACACTAGGTAGTTTNTTAGAATGAGGAGGTCGAAAATTCCATCCCTTTTAGGAATAGCATTTTCGACAACACTAGGTAGTTTTTAGGGTTTTTCTTTTCTATATAAGCTAGTTAGTTTTCATAGTTTTTGGATATCCAAGTTTTTAATCAATAATGTTTTCTTTCAAAGTTTTCTCTCTTTTGCACAAAAGTGAATCCATGTTCTTCTTTGAACAACTAATTGCTGATTGAGTTAATTCTCTCAAAGCGAAACCTGTTTCAGTATCAAATATAGAGTTAATTCTCTAGATCTGAAATGTCTATCCCTTTTTCCTTCCCAAATTCTCGAATTCGACATCTGTCTTTCGCAGTTCCTGATCTAAATTCAGTTCCAAAAGGTTCTGTTTTCCAGTTTCAGAGATCCAGGGTTGCATCAGTAGGGGTGACCAAAAAATCACTTTCGGATCACATGATGATCTCATTTAAGCTAATCAATCTCAGTCCCTTAGATTTGACGAGTGTGAAGAAATCTAGTCAAACCTCAAACCTGTAAAGGCTAGGAGAGATCGTTTTCTCACTCCTCCTCCGTCATGGAGAGAGATCTTTCGCCAATTTCTCTATCAAAAGAATGTGATATTTCTCCGGGTTCAAACCTAAGATCTTATGCGAGTGCCATATACTGTTTCTTTTCTTGGGTAGCGATCTGTACGGGATCTAAAGAAGCAACAGAGATCATTTCGATGAGAACCAAAGTTATGAGCCAGATTTGAATGGCAAGACATATGTTGCCGCCTCTTAAGTCCTTCTTCTTAGCCGAAGATGGTGCTTCAACGCATCCCTTTTTCTTCTGAGAGGAATTGGATTTGCAGTTGTTTTATCTCAAATTCTATTATGTTTCGAGCTTTATTTGTCTTATGTATGATTGTATTATGAAACTCTACCCTTATGTCATGAAGATTTAAATTAATGAAAAAGTTGGCATAAAAAATAAGTTTACTTTTAATTTAAGGATCCACAGAAAACTTCCATATTTTCAATACAAATAAATATATACCATAATTTTTTTAGAGTGGGCATTGGGCCCAACATCAAATTTCCCCCAACTTGATTTTATTTGCGTTGTCGATTATTTTCAATTTATTAAAGACTAATATGGGATCCATGCTTTGGACGGACTAATATTAGATATAAAATTTTTATTATTATATATGTATCGTCTCTATCCCGTTAACCCGAACCCTAATTAATTAGGAAAATTGATAAGTCGGGTTTCCGCAAACCTTTTGTATCCTAACCAGTTTTCCTTAAACAGAACCAAATCCTTCCCTATTTTAATTCTCTTAACCCTAATTAACTAAACCCTATTCCCGTTCTTTTTCGTCCCCTTGAGCCGTCGACTTCCAAAGAGAAAACCTAGAGAATTTGAGCAAAAATAAATGGAGAGAAGAGAGAAAAGAAGAAAATAGATGAAGCATGTGCAGTCTCTGCAGAAGACAGACACATGCTTCTCAAAATTAGGTTATTTATGGTAGTCTGCCAACTAAGGTTTTATCTACTATCTTGGGCCTCAAGCCCACTGAAAGTTGTTGCTCCTTACCTATGCTTCAGACACATTTTGCAAAACCCAAAACCTTAAAAACCAATCAAGCGATACAAATAAGGATGTCCGAAGATCAAAGAAAAGTTTTTTGGCCAGCCTCACAAACTCATCAACTTCGGTAAGTTCATATTGTCCGGTTCGACGCCTCGGATATACCGATAGCTGTTGAAATCGTAGGGGTGACCAAAAAATCACTTTCGGATCACATGAAGATCTCATATAAGCTCATCAATCTTAGTCCCTTAGATTTCGCAAGTATGAAGAAATCAAGTCAAACCTCCTCCTGCCGGAGCTAGGAGAGATCGTTTTCTCACTCCTCTGTCATGGAGAGAGATCTTCCCCCAATTTCCCTCTCAAAAGGAGGTGATATTTCTCTGGGTTCAAACCTGAGATCTTAAGCTAGTGCCATATATTGTTTGGTTCTTGTGTTGCAATCTTTACGGGATTTCAAGAAGCAAGAGAGATCGTTTCGATGAGAACCGAAGTTATGAACCAGTTTTCAAATGCAAGACATATGTTGCCATCTCTCAAACCCTTCGTCTTAGCCGAAGATGGCGCTTCAACGCATCAATTTTCTTCTTAGAGGAATTGGATTTGTAGTTGTTTTATCCCAAATTCTATTATGTTTCGAGCTTTATTTGTCTTATGTGTGATTGTATTGGGGAAATCTACCCTTGTGATAAGAAGACTTAAATTAACTAAAAGTTCTGCAAAAAAAATAAATTTACTTTTAATTTCAGGATCCGCAAAAAAACTTCCATATTTTTATTACATATAAATATATAATAGAAATCTTTTTAGAGTGTGACCCCAACTTGATTTTTTTGCGTTGTCGATTATTTTTAATTTATTAAATACTAATATCGGGTCCATGCTTTGAACGGACTAATATTAAATATAATATTTGTGTTAATATATATGTAACGTCTCTATCTCGCTAACTCGGACCCTAATTAATTAGGAAAATTGAATAGTCGGGTTCCAGCAAACCTTTTGTTTCCTAACATTTTTTCTTTAAACCACCAAGTATTTCCCTATTTAAACTCTCTTAATGCTAATTAGCTAAACCCTATTCCCATTCTTTTTCTTTCCCTAGAGCCATCAACTTCCAAAGAGAAAAGCCAGAGAATTTCGAGCAAAAAAAATGGTGAGAAGAGAGAAAAAAGGAAAAGAGATGAAGCATGTGCAGTCTCTGCAGAAGATAAACATAGGCTTCTCAAAACTAGGTTATTTTAGCAGTTTGCCCACTAGGGTCCTATCTACCATCTTGGGCCTGAAGCCCACTGAATGTTGTTGATGCTTACCTTGGCTTCAGGCACATATTGCAAAACCCAAAACCTTAAATACCGATCAAGCGAAACAAATCAAGATGTCAGAAAATCAAGGAGAAGTTTTTTGGCCATCCTCACCTACTCATCAACTTTGGTATGTCGTACTGTCCGCATCGACGCCTCAGATATATCCATAACTGTTGAAACCATAGGGGTGACCAAAAAATCACTTTCGAATTACATGAAGATCTCATTTAAGCTCATCAATCTCTGTTCCTTAGATTTCGCAAGTGTGAAGAAATTTCGTTAAACTTCCTCTTGTCAGGGCCAGGAGAGATCGTTTTTTCACTCCTCCTCCGTCATGGAGAGAGCCCTTCCACCAGTTTTCTCTCAAAAGGAGGTGATATTTCTTCGGGTTCAAACCAGAAATATTATGCTAGTGCCATATACTGCTTCTTTTCTTGTGAATCAATCTGTACGAGAACTAAAGAAGTAACGGAGATCGCTTCGACGAGAACCAAAGTTATGAGCCAGTTTACAAAGGCCAAATATATGTTGTCGTCTCTCAAGCCCTTCGTCTTAGCTGAAGCTGGCGCTTCAACGCATCCATTTTTCTCCTAAGTGGAATTAGATTGGCAGTTGTTTTATCCCATTTTCTATTATGTTTCCTGCTCTATTTGTCTTATGTATGGTTGTATTATAAAACTCTACCCTTATGTTACGAAGATTTAAATTGATGAAAAAGTTGTGCATAAAAAATAAGTTTACTTTTAATTTAAAGATCCGTAAAAAACGTCCATATTTTCAATACAAATAAATATATAACATAATTTTTTTAGAGTGGGCACTAGGCCCAATTTAAAATTGACCCTAACTTGATTTTTTTTGCCTTGTCGATTATTTTTGATTTATTAAATACTAATATGGGATCCATGCTTTGGACGGACTAATATTAAATATAATATTTTTGTTAATATATAAGTAACGTTCCTATCTCGCTAGCTCGAACTCTAATTATTAGAAAAATTGATTAATCAGGTTCCCACAAACCTTTTGTATCCAAACCAGTTTTCCTTAAACCTGAACCAATTCCTTCCATATTTAAACTCTCTTAACCCTAATTAACTAAACCTCTTTTCCCATTATTTTTCTTCCCCTTGAGCAGTCGACTTCCAAAGAGAAAAACCAGAAATTTCGAGCAAAAATAAATGGATAGAAGAGAGAAAAGAAGAAAAGAGATGAAGCATGTGCATTCTCTACAGAAGACTCGACAAGTTGTAGGAGAGAGGACGATCGACCAAGCAAATCGATGATTTAAGATCTTATTTTTCTATAGAAGGTAATTGACTTCTTTATCGACATTCTACATTTTACATAATGCAATTTCCAGTTTTCTACTAAAAATTATGGATGTTTTTCTGAGAGCTTCTTGTGCAGTTCGAATCTCCGACCATTCTGAGTATGTATGGCGTTACCGAGGGAAAATGGAGTCTGATCGGCATTAAATTGAATCATACGGCTAGAGGACATCCAAGGCTAAATTCTGACTGTTCGTATCAAATAGTTAACGATTAGTTCTGGAGTTATGCCTTAATTTTCGAGATTCTTTGTATATGTCAGTTTTTCAGAAATGGCTTGTTAGATTGCAATTCATGGTTGGTTGGGTTAACAGAGGTTTTCAAAGCTTATTTGAAGTTGGATCAATGAAGGACCCATATGAATCCACTGGTAAAAGAAACACACCAGTTTCATGTTCATGTGAGTGGAGAAGCGTGTCCTGGAAGTTGATGTATCGAAGCTATCTACGTTAAAAAGAAGTAGAGGAGTTCCGAGTTTGAGGTTCCAGAGAGTTGCAAACAGTCCGAGATGTTCCCGAGAACGTGGTTTACCTTGGTAAGTGAAATTACCGTTTTGACCCGACCCGAGTTTCCTTTTTGGGAAGTTTCCAAATAAGGCAGATTTCCATATTTGGAAAGTTTCCATTTTAAGAATGTTTCCTCTTAGGATGAGTTTCCCATTTTAGAACTTTCATTTATGGTAGGTATCCATAAATGGAAAGTTTCCATTTAGGGCAGGGGTTCCCTTTTGGTCATTTTTTGGGTAACTTCCATTTATGGCATGTTTCCATAAATGGAAAGTTTCTATTTTTGGAAGTTTTCGGGTAAGGTCTAACCTCGGGTTTTTCTAGTCTAATTTTCTCTTTTCGAAGGTGGGTTATCAGCCAGTTAGATCGGGAATTCACGGTTGGGGAAGTCAGAGTCCCAACGGTATTTGCGGGAAGCGGTTCAAGCTGGGACAAGAGTATTAGATGATCAGAATGTGATAAGAAGGGTGACAGAGGATTATCATTGGGTAAAAGATCAAAATGTGGATCATCAGCCAACTAAGCCGGGAGTTCATCCGTGTGGTCAAGGTGAGGAAGTTCTCGGTCTCTTCTCCATTTGACATAAGTTTAGTTTCATTAGTCTAGGGATAAACTCGAAACCCTGATGTCGAGCTATATTCTCAACAACTAAAAGCTTTGTACTATGTATTGAATTATATAAAGAATAATACGCTTTAGTACGATTACTTGTTGGGTCGCTAAGTTGAGTATAGGCTACAACATATGTAATCACTTATGTATTCTAAATGACTAGGTGTAAATTGATATTGCTTGAAAATTACGTAAGACAAGTTTTTGGTCTAGATTGATACAGTGATGTGTTATGTGGTTGGATGGTCGCCTATCCAATTTACAGGTGTCAGGCATCCCGCTCCAAGGCTAGGGCCTTGGTGTGAGAGAGGATGTGTTTTCTCCTGTGTGGGGCGAACTTGAGAGGAAGGTACCAGACTGGTTTTGTGCTTTGTCCAAAGTGTCAGGGCAGGACGCAAGAAGAACCTTGTGGGATATGGTACCCTAGGTCGTAGCATCCTTTAGCGACTCATCACATTCTCTAACATCTAGGATGAGCAATATGTCTAGGCGGTGGGACGGGCAGTGAGCGAGCTGACCTATGAGACCGTGTTGGGAACTGATCTGCTGGGGTGATAATAGTGCCTTAGTGATGAGCTAAGGCCCAACGGTTGGAGATGTGTTTGTAGGACGCATGGTTACAAAAATCGGTTTTTCATATCTCTAAATTGAGTCTCAGAATCTTAGGAAAAAATATTTAAATCGGATTTCTGCTTACTATGCTTTTCAGACACGCTAGGTGTCCTGTTTGGAGATTTGGATATAGGTCCTGACTTTTGAGATTTGGGTGGGGTTGAGCCGGTTCGGTCTCACTGGGTGGCTTGTTTGAAAAGTCACTCATCTCTCTCTTTTTTCTTCTCATCACTGCAGGTTTAGCAGCTTAGAAGCGACATTTAAATGACGGGTTGGTGAATTTCAATGGAATTGGCGATACCAGTTGGTTAACTTCGGTTTCCTCTGTAATGGGGCGTTACAAGTTGTATTAGAGCCTAGATTAAAGACCACTCTGGTTTTCAAAGCCAAACATTTTTTTTAAAAAATATTAGGTTTAAAAGATTTCTTGTCTAGTTACCAAAAATACCAAATTGTGAAAAGAAATTCAAATCACCAATTGAGATGTTAGTCTAACTTCTATATTTAGGGTTTCCTTTTGAGTTTTGAGGCATGAGAGCATTGACAGATAAGTTTGAGGCGTGGGCTACTGCGATTTCACCAGGAGATGTTTTCTAGCACCATTGATATCGGGATTGACATGCCGTATGCAGAGTTGCAACAGAGCATCGAAGACATGATCTAGATTGGGGTAGAATAGTGTTCCAAAATTTTGGATAAAGTCTTAGATTATGTGTCGAGTTTTATTTTCGTGTGCTTGCGAGTCTACGTCGTTAGGTTTTCAAGTTGCGGCCTGAAGCAATGGACTGAGGTGGTTTGAGTTTGAGCGAAGTCTTCCGAGAATGCGGTGTGGTTGTGCGCTACTGAGAATTAATGCGAGTAACTTCAACCAAATTAAGTTAGTGGGAGCTAAGCAAGGACAGCTTACTCAGACCACTGAATTACAAGGACGAGGATGCTAGAGAGATCAGTTCAATATCGATTAGATTCAAAGATATGGCGTTGGATATGCCAATAACTGGACCATGTAGCAAGAAAGGATCTTCAGTGGGAGTTTTGTGGTCATGATTGTCAGGGACGGAATCCTGGTAAAAGACTATGGGGAAGGACTATGTGGGACATGACCACAGGTGGATGTTGTTAGGATCCAAGGACGGTGTTAGGAAAACACCATGTGGATCAGTTTGCTAGAAAGTTAGAGCATGAAAGAAAGAAGAGCGCGACATAAACATGGTGGATCAGTGCCAGTAAGTGTTGTATACCGCTCAAACAAGTTCAACTTAAGGATAAAGGAATGCCCTAAGATAGGGGAGATATAAGGATTTAACCTCAACTATGAACGAGGAAGTGAGCATAAAGGACACGACTTGCAAGGAACGACCTCCTTTTTAAGGACTGGGTATAGCAAGAATTGCCTAGAAGGAATCTAGGTAAAGCCAGTAGAGCATTTGTTGCAATGGGCGTAAACACGAGGATAATACTTGTGCATGAAAGGTAAATGCCAGTGGACGTTGTTGAGATCAAAATATATATTCTCCTTGGGATAGAGACGACAGAGAGAGGACATCTCTGGTGCATAAGGAAATGTACAACAAACGTCTCCTGAAGGAGGGCACATCGAAGCTTGTTGGAAACTAAATGGGGGAGCGCTAAGGCACTAAATCGAGAGTGGTCTGGAAGACCGAACCTATGTGTTGTCACATCCGACTTGACTCATGTGCAAGCACCCATGCGTGCGAGTCTAGGGTGTTATGATTCGTCTCAGAATTTAGGGTTAATTCTCTGAAAGGAGGGAAGAATTGTAACGTCTCTATCCCCCCTAACCCATGCTCTAATTAAGTAGGAAAATTGATTAGTCAGGTTTTCGCAAACCTTTTGTGTCGTAAATCAATTTTCCTTAAACCAAGCCAAATCTTTCCCTACATAAACTCTCTAAACCCTAATAAACTAAAACCCTTTTCCCATTTTTCCTTTCCCTTGAGTCGTCAACTTTCTGAGAGAAATGTTGTAGATTTCGAGCAAAAAGAAATGGAGAGAAGAGAGAAAAGAGATGAAGCGTGTGCAGTCTTTGCAGAAGACAAACTCGACATGCTGTGGGATAAAGGACGATCGACCAAGAAAATCGACGATTTTGGATCAGATTTTTCTACAAAAGGTAATGTACTCCTTGTTCGACATTCAATAATATACATAATGCAATTTCGAATTTTCCACTGAAAGTTATGGACGTTTTTCTGAGAGGTTCCTGTGTAATCCGAATCTTTGACTAGTTTAAGTGTGTAAGGCGTTTATGAGGGCATATGGAGTCTGATAAGCGTGAAAATGGAGCCTACGAGTAGAGGACATCCACGACTACATTTTGAGCATTCAAATGAAAGAGTTAACAGTTTGTTCTGGAGGTATACATTCGTTTCCGAAAATATTTGTTTTCGTCATTTTCCCCGAAATGTCTTATTAAATTGCAATTCGTGTTTGGTTGGGTTACCAGAGGTTTTCAGAGCTGATTTTATGTTGTATCAGTGTAGGGACTCATATGATTCCACTGGTAAAAGGAACACTAGTTTTGGGTTCATATGAGTGGAGAAGCGCGTCCCGGAAGTTAATACAACGAAGTTGTATGTGTTAAAAAGAAGTTTAGGAGCTCCGAGTTGAAGGTTCCAGAGAGTTGCAGACAGTCCAAGTTGTTCTTGAGAATGCGGATTCCCTCGGTAAGTGAAATTACCGTTTTGACCCGGCTCGGGTTTCCTTTTTGGGAATTTCCCAAATATGGAAAGTTTCCATTTTAGGAAAGTTTCCTCTTTTGACATGTTTCCCTTTTTGGAACTTTCTATTTATGGTATGTTTCCATAAATGGAAAGTTTCCATTTAGGGCAGGGGTTCGCTTTTGGTCAATTTCTTTTTTTGGTTACTTCCATTTATAAGAGGTTTCCATAAATGGAAAGTTTCCATTTTTGACAGGTGTTCGGGTAAGGTCTAACCTCGGGTTTTCCTGGTCCAAGTTTCTCTTTTTGAAGGTGGGTCATTTGCCAGTCAGACCCGGAATTTGCGGTTGGGGAAGTCAGAGTCCCAACGGTATTTGCGGGAAGCGGTTCAAGCTAAGACAAGAGTGATAGAGGATCAGAATGTGATAAGAAGGATGACAGAGGATCATCATGGGGTAAAAGATTAAAATGCGGTTCATCAGTTAACCAAGTCAGGAGTTCATCCGTGTGGAAAAGGTGAGGAATTTCTCGTTCTCTTCTTCATTCGGCATTAGTTTAATTTCGTTAGTCTATGGTTAAACTCGAAACCCAATGTCGAGCTATAGTCTTGACATCTAAAAGTTACGTACTGTGTATTGAATTATATAAAGAATTATACGCCTAAGAGAAATTGCTTGTTGGATCATTAAGTTGAGTCTAGGGTAGAACTTGTTTGGACACTTAAATCCCACAAATGACTAAGCCTAAATTGGTATTGCTTCAGAATTACGTAAGACGAATTTTAGGTTTAGGTTATTAAGGTGATATGTTATGTGGTTGGATAGTCACCTATCCAATTTACGCGTGTGATGTACTCCGCTCCAAGGCTAGGACCTTGGTGTGAGTGAGGATATGCTTTCTTTTGTGTGGAGCGAGCCTAAGAGGAAAGTACCAAACTAGTTGAGTGCTTCGTCTAAAGTGCTAAGGTGGGGTGGAAGAAGAACCTTATGGGATACCTGGTGCCCTACGTCGTGGTAGCCTTGGCGGCTGGTGATTCGTCACGTGCTCTGGCATCTTTTTTTTATCGAACCTGGTTTTCATTAAAAAAATTAAAGAGCTTCATTCTCCGCTACAAAGCTGCAAAGTGCTTTTTTTAGCTAGAATATCCGCTATCAGATTTAGTTTTCTTGCTACATACTCAAACGAGATTTTCTCAAAGAAAGTCGATAGTTTTGTAATATGTAAGATAATACCAAACACCTCCAAAAGTGGGGTTCCATGGTTGATTGCTCTGATGAGCACTTGGGAGTCTGATCACATACAAACTTTTTTGATGTTCAAGTCACGAGCATTGCGGAGAGTTGTCCTCAAAGCTAGAGCTTTCGCGATTAGAGGGGATGTTACATACGTTTCTATCCTTGTTCCTTGGTATATGCTCTGTTTTTGTTGATTTTGGAAATCCCATCCTAATCCCGTCAATTGAAACTCTTGTTTCCACGCACCGTCCGAGAAACAAAAGGTAACTTCTCTGTTTCGTGTAGTAATCTTCCTCACTATTGTTGTGTGCACGTTCTTCTCCATTTATTCATTCTTGCAAAGCCATTCTCTTGCGTTTTTTTAATGAATTTGTTACTACCTCTAGGCTCGTAAACTCTTTGTTCTCAAATATTTTCTTGTTCCTTGAGGTCTAGAGGTTCCAAAAATTCCATGGGAAAAGTTCTTTGCTGATTCCAGTCGGCGGTAGACACACCAAGTTGTTCAGGTCTTTCATTCTCTGTGGGAAGTTTTCTACAAATGTGGTCTCGATCGGTTCTTTCATTGGTAGGAGAGTCTATACCTCTTTTGCATAGTGAAAATTGAAGAACAAATGTTCTGTATCTTCTGCCTCTTCACATCGGCAACACTTTGGTTGCGAGATAATTCCCATTTTTTGAGATTTTCACCGATCGGGAGAGCTCCCTGCAAAATTTTCCACATAAAGAGTTTGAGTTTTGGGGGAGCATTTAGCATTCCACACATCTTGTTTCCAGATTATGGTCGGTGGTTCTATTGTTCTTTTCCCTTTGTTTTCCACCTTTTCTTGTGCTACATGGTATCTAGATTTTGTAGTGTAATCACCCGTCAGATAGTTCAACCATACTTGTTTTTGACTTCCATTATACAAGCTTGATCGAATGCTTAGGATGTCTTTTTCTTGTTCCAGTATCACGACTCTGATGTTTGTCACTTCCCAATCTATATTCTCCGTCATAAGGTCTGCTACTACCTTCTCCATGTCTTCCTTTCTTCCTGGTCCCATCGGCCTTATCGTTTCCATGCTTGAGAACCAAGCATCCTTCCATAAATTGGTCGTTTTTCCATTTCCGATGACTTTTCCCAATCTCTCCTTTAGTAACTCTTTTCCAATGACTATCCCTCTCCATCCATGTGAAGCCGAGGATGGGGTTGTGGCCTCAAGGAAAGACTCGTTTTTACAATACTTCCTGAGGAGGATCCGAGCTAATAAGCATTCGGGTTTCGTAAGAATTCTCCAACTAAGTTTTGCTAGGAGAGCATCATTGAAACATTGTATATCTCGGAAGCCCAAGTCTCCTTTGGTTTTGCTCCGGCTTAGTTTTTTCCATGATACCCAACTCATCTTAGTTTTCTCCGGTGATGTATCCCACCAAAAGCGAGTGAGGGCTGATTGTATTCTTTTGCAAAGGCTCACCGGAAACTTGAAGTATGACATGGTGTAGATTGGCATTGCCGTGAGCAGCGATTGGAGTAACACCATCTTCCCCATACTTGAAAGAAATTTTGAAGACCATGACATCGCTCTTTGTCGGATTCGATCTACTATTGACGTAAACATATCTTTTTTTCCTTCTTCCGAAGTGTTCCCGTAGCCCGAGATACTTTCCAATTTCTCCTTCCTTAGATATTTCAAGAGTGTTTTTTGCCCAAGCTCGGCTCATTTGGGAAGTCTTAGATGAGAAAGTAATGGCTGATTTTTTGACCGTTTATTTGTTGCCCTGATGCTTCTTCGTATTCTCCAAGAATCTTCTTTAAAGCTTGACAACTCTCTTTGTTTGATTTGCAAAAAACATTGTATCGTCGACAAAGAGTAGATAGTTTACTTGTGGACTATCTCTTGCCACGTTTATGCCCATGAGTTGACCTTTCTCTTGTGCTTCCGCGCAAAGTACCGAGAGCACCTCACTACAAAGTATGAATATGTATGGTGACAACGGGTTGCTGTGTCGTATACCTTGGGATGGTATTGCTTTTCTTTGATTGAACCATTTATTAGGAAAGCATAGGTCACGGTTGATATGCATTGCAATATCCATCTTATCCGTGTTTGGTGAAAACCTAGTTGCTCCGTTACTCCTTGAATAAAATCTCATTCTACTCGATCATACGCTTTGCTTATGTCGGCCTTAACCACCATTTAGCACCATTTTTGGGCCTTTGATACTTTGAGATAGTGGAAGACTTCATGGGTTATTAACACATTATCCGATATGGCTCTATCAGGAACAAAGGTGGACTGATTCTGCGACACTATCACATCCAACACTGATTTTAGTCGATGTGTAAGGACCTTAGATATAATCTTGTAATATACATTGCAGAGGGCAATGGATCGGTAGTCGGCCACTGTGGTTGGCCTAGTCATCTTGGATATAAGGAAAATATGTGTTTCATTCATCGTCCTCGGGAAAGATCCTGTTACAAAGAAATCTTGTATTTCCTTTACTATCTCATTTCCAATTTCCTCCCAGTTTGAGTGGAAGAAGCTAGCAGAAAATATGTCTAGCCCCGACACTTTGTCTGGATTAATTGAGAATGCAACGGCCTTAATCTCCTCATGAGATGGACTGCATTGTTTTCCTCAGAGATTCTGGGCTTGATTGCCCTTTTGATGATACCCTTTATGTTCCCCTTCTCTGTTTTGAACAGCTTCTGATAATACTTCGCAACTGTTTCCACAATTTCTGTTTCTTCATAAATTGTCTTCCCTGTCTCGTTTAAGATTACAGAGATAATGTTCCTTGTTCTTCGTCCTTTTGTTGTTGGTGTTACGATCTCCTAGTTGTAGCCATAGGTGTCAGCTTCTCTGCTTCCATAACTCTTCCTCTGCCATGTATTCCTCATTGAGTTCCTTATTCGGTTTATTTATCATGCTCGTATCAGCTTGCAGATTTTTCATTGCTTCCTCGAGTAATAGCTTCTTCTCTTCGATTTTATTTTTGCTATTAAAGTGGTTTTCCTTATTCCAGCGTATGATTTCCCTTTTACATGTTGTTATGTGTTTCTCTACTGACACATCTCTTTCTTCTTTCCAATCCTTTTCCACCACCTCTTTGACTTCCTTATTATGTCTCAGTCTTCTGTAATATCTGAAGATGCCTTTTGGTTTCAGTCCTTTTGGGGTGATATGGGTGAGTAGAGGTCTGTGTTCCGACCCTTCAAACCTGAGATAGTTACTTCGACTTGCGGGGAAAACTTCTATCCATTCACTATTTACCATTGCCATGTCTAGGCGGCATCTAACAAATTATTGGTGTCTCTCATCCCTCCAAGAAAAGAAGTTTCCTATGTGTCGGAGATCATACAAATCGTTTTCCGACATGAAAGTCCTGAATTCTACATATGATCCCTCAGGTCTTGTTATGCCCCATGTTTTTTCATGTCTTCCAATGATCTCATTGAAGTCTCTGTCAAGAGCCAAGGCTCTCTCTTGTTTTTTCCTTGATCTATTAATTCTTTCTAGATTGATGCTCTTTTTGATCTATCGGGTTCCCCATACACAAAAGTGATAAACATCTTTTTTCCTTTAAACTTCACTTGTATTTCGATAAAGTCCTTGTTTTTACATAAGATTTCAAGCGAAGTTTCTTTTTTCCATGTGTTATGGCATCTATGATGAGTAATATGCCTTGGCGGTGGGACAGACAGTGAGCTAGCTGACCTATGAGACCGTGCTGGGAATTGGCCTGCTAGGATGATTGCAGTGCTAGAGTGATGAGCTAGGGCCCAAGGGTTGGGGTCATGTTTGTAGGACACATGGTTACGAAATTCGGTTTTTCAGATCTCTAAATTGAGTCTTAGAATCTTGGAAAAAATGTTTAAATCGGATTTCTGCTTACTATGCTTGTCAGGCAAGCTAGGTGTCTTGTTAGGGGATTTGGGGTTAGGTTTGGACTTTCGGGGTTAAGCTAGTGTCGGATGGGGCAAATCCCGGATCCGGCCTCACTGGGTGACTTGTTTGAAAAGTTACTCATCCCTCTCTTTTTCCTTCTTTTTCTTTTTGTGTTTTTGTAATCTTAGCGGTTTCGAAACGACGGTTAAATGACGGGTTGGTGAATTTCAACGGATTTGGCGATACTAGTTGGTTAACTCCGGTTCCATCAGCTACTGAATGTTACAATATATATATATATATATATATATATATATATATATATATAATATAGAAAAT
>OVAN01011980.1:214-13103 GCA_900406275.1 Anastatica hierochuntica | reverse complement strand
GTTATCTAACTTACTCACGATTTCTGTCTTATTGTCTTCGCAGTTTACTTTCGTTTTTCTTATTCAATAACTCGCTAATTCGCTATCTTGATCTTTTGATCTTTGGCCACAGAATCCGTGAACCACATAACATTGACAGTGAGAATTTCGATTGCCACAACTTATGAGAAGAATCTTTTGCTGCGGGTGCTCTTTATACCTGACTTCTGCGTTTTTTCAGATTTAACTTTATTGGTCATCAGAGAGTGGAGTTAAAGCTCCCCAAGCAGAGGGGGATATTTTTGGACGAGAGACAACTCTATACTTTCCCCGATGGGAAGCATATCGTTGATTGCGCCATTCTATCTTCCCCCTGGAAGTATTCTATAGACAACTCGCGGCAATTCATCTATCACTTCCAGGATCGCCAGCAGAGGTCTCTCTACATCGAGCTACCATGCCCAAACTTGACATTTCTAGCTGATTCACCAGGAGTTGAGTTTCTACGTCCTCTAGAGCATCTTTGCCCCTGTCCCCCTTCTTTTATGAAGGGTTCTTCAGATCCTTCTGGGGACCATGTTTCTGATGATGCTGACTATGAGCTGTTTTCGGAGGATTTTAGTGCCTATGAGCTTGACCCGCCATTGTGTCCTTCTGCTTCTGCTGCAGAGTTCAAAGCTTGGGCAGTTCAGACTCACCAGAGGACGAGCTCTCTCATGCTACGTTTCACCAAAGGACTCTCTAGGATAGGGAGGTTACTTTCTTGTTCTCATATTCGGTCTATTCGTGAGGATGCTATTAGTTACAGAGCGCCACCTTTTCCTGCAGCTGTTGCAGATGATGATGACGAGGAGACTGATAGTGAGGAGTCTGATGAGGAGGAGGAGACTCAATAGACTCGCGCGCCTCTTGCGCGAGAGGAGGCAAGACGGAGCGAAGAGCACTCCAAGAGGAGAGCAGACTACGCCTTCGGAGATGCAAGCAGGCGCCCAGAGTCATACCCGGACTGAGGCCTAGCGCTTCCAGAGCAACTCAATAGTTCTCTTTCCTTTTCTTTTTATTTCTGTTTAATTTTTTTTATTTGGATTGTTATTTTTATTTGCTACTTACCCCTTCCTTGGATTTGGTTCACACCGAGAAGGTGTGAGATAAGTCTGGGGGAAGTAACTAATGCTTTTCTTTTTCTTTTGGTGTGATGTTTGAGTCATTTTCATGCTTTTATTGAGTCGGTTTTATTGATTGTTTATGCTTTATGATGATTGCAGACAATTATCTCTGCGCAGTGCACTTTATTTATATTCTCATCAACCATTTCATTTGAGCTTTTAGTGCAAGCAAACTAGAATAACTCATGACCACACTCCCCACCATAATTCTTTGGAAAGACTTTTGTCTGAAATGTTATTAACTCTTTTTTATTTGTCTACTAATGTACTTAATTGTTTGATCCAGGAACTTGAAATCAGGAATCAAACCCATCATTCAGGATTACATCCCCATTTTTCTACCATTCTTTTCGGTAATCCTGAGTAACAAAACTCATCTTTAGTTTGGCACCACACCCTTACCTTATCTCCTTGAATCTCCATTGGTTTATTTATGATCTTATATGCACACATGTGTAAAAACAATGGAGAGAATAGGATAGACGTGATCCTTCTAATTGCTTAGGTAGGATTGAACATTTTTAGGTGGTATAGACATGGTCGTGAGTGTCTGATTTCTCAGTGTTGGGTGTTTTGGAGGTTTAGATGGATATGTTGCATTTCTTCATGTTGTATGGATGTTTTAAAATTTAAACACATCATTGTATTGCTAGTTTCTACCAGGTTTTCGTTTGTGTATGAAATAAAAACGAAAATTCAATATTATTTGTTCATATATGGTTTAGAAATTAGTATTTGCATATTATTTTGCTCATTGGATTCGTCCTGGAATTTGCACGTATTCGGTTTACTTTTTGATTGGTGGTTTGTACTTGGGTAGTTAGAGGACCTGGATATCAATATACTCTTTCTCTCATGCGATTTTGCATAATGTCTTCCATCCTGACGCTGTTTTGGATACTCGAAACACTATAAGCCTCACCACTAAATGCCCTGAGTACCTAGCCTGATTTCCTGATAAGAATTTCTTCGGTGAAAAAGTTTCACACTTATCTTGAATGAATGTAGAGAGTTATTACCATGGATGGGCTTGGGAGGTCATGCAGAGATTCATGGAGAGAATGTTCTTACTATTCTAAGTTTATATGGTTAGCGAAAGTAGTGCAGAGTAAGGTTTTCCTATAGCATAAGATCCATTTGGTTTTCAAACTTCTTTTCCCGTAGGCTTAATCTTTGTTTCCTTTACTTGATGACAAGCAAAGATTCAAGTCTGGGGGGATTTGATGTGTTAGTATTTTAGTGGATTTTATTACGGTTATTACTCGAGAATTATGGTTTTTAGTATGTATTCGAATCTCTTTTGTGCAGATATGTGTTCTTTAGTGTTTTTATTGGAAGCGAGCTTGGATGTGAGGAAAGATTGCATTTTGGACGAATTTCAAGCATTGAAGGAAGTATTCGTGAAGGCTGATATATCCAGACTGTAGGACAAGGATCGATCGATCCTTGTCTCAAGATCGATCGATCCATATCCCTTTTCTCGGACCGAATTTACGAATTACGAAAAACCAAACCGGACTTATCGTGAACCGGATTTCATAACTAAAACCTAAACTCGTTTTTTGTGTATCATTATGTTGTTTTTCAATACAATGATGTCTCTCTTTGATTTGATTTGCGGTGTTTCTCTGATTCTGAATGAGTAGTTTGCTTTTTGGTTTTAGGGCACTACAAGAAATCTGTTAAATTCAAACTGATAAAATAGCTGCAAATTAGTCGCAAATCGTTTATTACGACTACGTTGCGACTACATTATATAGTTGCTATAAATTGGTATCAAAATATTTTAGTCGCAAAATAGACGTATATTTGTGATTATTTTAGGACCAGTTATGTAGTCGTTTAGTTGCGATTATTTTACTTCCATATTTTGTTGTCGTAATTTTGTGACCAATTTCAAACAATATTTTGCACACGCAAATTTCGAACTAATTTGTTACTATGTTTAGTGGTTGTATATTAACGACTTTTTTCTGATTATCCTGCAGTCATATATTAACGACTAATTAATGACTTATTTTTGTAGATGTATATTAGCTTCTTATTGTTTTAGTCACAAAATAACAACTATATTGTATCTTTAATGTCTTTAGGTAAATGGTGGCAAATGACATTTTAATTTACCATTTTAATGGAAAACCTTATAATTAGAACCTATTTTAAACCTTATAATTAGAACCTTATTATTACATAATAAGTTCTAAAGCAATTACTGCCATTGTTTACAGAAGAAGTTATGTATCCAAAAAATAAACATGCTAACATTTTTTAAAAGTTTAAGGTAAAGAAAAGTAGATGATTAAGTAGCAGTTGAAGAAGTTGCAGCTAAGGGAGTTCCACCTAAGCGGGAGTTGCAGTTGCCGCAACTTCACTTGCGATGTAATCTCCAAAGTTTGGGTCCTTAGTCTTCATATAGTTGAGAAACATCGCCATTGAACTTTTTGTGGTTTGAAGCTCTTTATCGCGGCGGACATTCTCTGCTTCTTGGTCTGCGATTTTCTTCTTTGGTGCTTCAAGTTGAGACCTCATCTCAGCAAGGGCTGAAGTAGAGGCTCGAGTAGCTTCATTTTCCTCCTCCTCAGCGATGGCATCTACAAGACTTTCAAGTGCAAAATGAGTTCCTCTGCGATTAGTCTCAATGGACTTAACAAACACAAAACAGAACAAAAAACTCATTATAATTAGTTGAATCAAAAATGCATAAACTAATCAAACCATATTAAATTCAAAAACATAGAAGCAATAGTTCAATCATATGTTCAACTCATACACTGAACATAAATAGAAAACTCAACTCAAGTCAGAATAAGGACCACAATCTTGTAAACTCAAATTGAACTCAGATCAGAAAATTACATTCATATTATGGCCAGAATCTACCACTAATCTAATCAGCTAATATTCCTGCAAAATACATTCACCTATACATGTTGCTGACTTAAAATTGTTAAGTCAGAAGACTATCAGCTTAGAAGTAGAAGAATTTCCCTGTAGAAAGATATCATTCTTTTCTGCAATGGAGAGGGTTCGAGGAATTGGTTCACCGGATGCATCCAGATCCAAACTCTCAGCATTCAGTTCTGCCTCTCTTGTCGCTACGTTCTTGTTGTAGGTTTGAATGAGGTTCACGTCTTTGTCATCAACGAGACTTCCATCAGCCTTTGTATGTGCTCTAATGAAGACTTCACCTAGAGTCACTGGATGCCCCAACTCCTCCTCCTATAAACATAATGTAAATGTCAAGATAGTATAATAGAAGTTATAAAGGAGAGGAGAACAAATATGGAAAAAAAAGAAGAGTGTGAATTACCATTTCTTCTTAGAGTTGGGTGTAAGACATTTGTCCAGCCACATGTTTGTGGCGTCCTAGACCACCGCAATCCGAATTACGACAATTCAAATAGGTTAAGCTTCTCTACTTTTTTCGTGGAGTGTCCCAATGAGCTTTCATCGCAGCTCATAGTGTGTCTTTAATCCAGAGTGGTCTTTCACTCTTCTTCTTTGCTTGGCTAACTATGCCTTTCATCTGCCGCTTAGCAGCCTTCATCAATTCTTCCTTCACAAGGTCGGTTATTCCAAGATCCAAATTATACTTTTTTTGCATGAAAACAACATTTAAATCAAGTTACAAATGGTTTTTAACAAATGAAAATGTTAACATATCTTTACAATATGTTTTTAATCAAGTTACAAGATGTTTTCTCTGCATATAAACAATCAGTTCTGAAAAAGAAACTATTGATTCTAAAACTTGTCTTTACAGAATTTAAAATCAAGTCACAAGTGCAAAACCGAGTTCAAACAGTTTGTAACTTATGCAAGTTCAACTTCACAGCTCCAAAAAAGTAGTTAGGACAAATATAAGAAAATATAAATCTGTTAATAGTGGAAAAACTAGTGAAAAAACTAGTTCAAACAAGTTCAAGCTTTGCATAAAAGAAGAAGGTTCTGTAACTAGCCGCAAATGTTCGCCAGTATCGTTCTTGGATATGTCTCGGAGTCACCTTCCAAATGTAGTACGGACCATCTAACTTTCTCCAAAAAATTCTCGCAGTTGCTCGAGATAGCTTTCCTTTGTCATGGCGGAACCTGATCTTAACAAGGAAAAGAATAGAAGGTTAAAACAAAAGAAGATGTAGTCGAAAAATAAACACAGATTACCTAAATTACAAGAAACTTATCCATAATCGAAATCCAAAATGTCTAAAAACAAACACAGATTATGACCATGTGTAAACAGAATAGCAACCAATCCAAAATAAAAAATTGTAATAAAACTTATGAAATCTAAGTGACAAAACTCGACAAGATACAATAACTTTTACTAAGCAATGAGAAACATATTTGATCCAGAAATGAAGTTACAAAACGATCACAGAGCAGTCATCTCTTTTAAAAAGCATTCAAATAGCAATCAAACACATAATTACAAACTTAACATGCTGAATAAAATACTAATATAACCGGAAAACCGAAAATCCAAACTGAAATTGAAATAACCAAATAAAACCAACGAGAATTCAAAAGAATACCAAAATTGAATAAAACCCAAAACGACACCAAACACCCAAGTCATCATCTCCGGCTACTCGTCTTGCTCACCTGCAGGGGGAAAAGATTTGGGAGGGACGAGAGAAAGGGGTGAGTGACAGGGGAATCACTCAGCAAAGAATGGGATGCTAGACCACACAAGTCCGCAGTCCCAGCCTAACAGAGCAAACATCTAGAATATAACATCAATCACGCAGACATGGCAAACAACCCATCCTAACACTAAACTTCAGGTCACTTAATTATCCCCACGCAATCTACTTTTTCCCATGCAACAATCACAATCAATGGTATGCTCAACAATATCTTTATGCTGATGCACATGTACCCTTATACTCACACTCACACTCAGTGGTCCCATGCTTTTCAACTACCCCAAACAAATGCAACAATCACAATCAATCTAATCTAGCATCCTAACAATCCTACAAATCACAAATACCATTCAAGACAGACACCAAGCAGGACTTTCAATCAATTTTGTGAGAAATCCTATATTGTAGAAGCTGGATATTAAACTGAAGATTACGGGGGATTATGTGGGTAGCTCCTTACCTTGCCACTCGCAGATGATCACGAACCTCATTCTCAGCTTCCTTCGCAGGTGGACAGATTCGTTGCATCGACTCTGGAGACGCGCTTCTCCCATCATATGGATCCGAATCTGGCTTTCCTTTTACCAGTGGATAGATATGAGAGTCTACGACATTCCTGTAGAAGATCAACCCAAACAACAACCTCTAGGTGAACCAAACAACCTTTATACTAAAACTAGACAGATCTGGAAATCTGACATATTCGCAGCCACTTAGAAACGAACTATGAGATCCGACCGTTCAGAGTCAAGCCCTAGATGTCCTCTAGCCATAGCCGCCGAGTTTGCTCCGATCAGACGCCGTTTGGATAGCCGATCGTCCTCATCTTTCCTTCTAGTCGCAGATCAGTTCTGCATCGATACCCCTCGGGAAAACAACCATAATTTTCAGAAGAAGACTCCAAATGAAGAACCGTTTGATGGAGGTGATAGATCTAAGAGAGGAGCACTTACTGGGGAAATTCCAGATCGATCCCTCATGATTTGGTCGGCCTTTCATCTGTTCTCCCACAGTGTATCAGTTCTGTCTCCGGAGACTGCATAGGCCTTCTTCTTCTCCTCTCATCTCCTCTCTCTCTAGCTTCAATCTCTCTCTCTCTATTCGACGGCTACAACAACAAAATGAGGAGGAAACTTAGGTATTGGGGAACAAATAGAATGACTTTAGGGTTTCCTTGATGGACTTGGGCCTTTCTCATAAAACTTTAATTCTGGCCCAACTTTTACGGGTCAGGATGTTACACGGAGTTTCTTTGATGATCAAACGAGTAAATTCTTTCGTTAATCTCCATCTAGTGCAACGAGTTCTTTTGAAGGCCGCTGAACTTTTGAGAGTTATTATGCATGTCTCCAAACTCTATTGTTTTTAAGATGACCTCTACTTCAATATTGAACACTTTTCTAAGCCTCCTAGTCTTTGATCGTGTCAAAGGACCCTTCTCAACCTCAACAAAAAACATTATGGACTTGGTTTGGTTTTATGTCTTCATCATGTATTAGCCCAATACTCTTGCATGTTTAGTGAACTTTTCCAATAGGAGTTGAATGCTTAGTAGAAAACTAAGTGACTTGAATAACTTTGAGATTAACGATTGTTACTTAATTTTTTCTTTGCATAGGGAGATATCTTAATTATATTGATTTAGCTAATTTTATTTGTGTTATAGGAATATATTAATCATTGCTTGGTGTTTTATGTTAACAAATTTAACTTTAATGTGTCTCTTGATTTAATAATTTTGTACCCCTCTCTCTAAACAAATTACTCCTAATTCATGGTCCATATCTACTCATTGGTATATGTCTTTATCTCTTCAGATCTTAATTTCCTTAAATTTTTTATTTCTTTAACGTTTACATACATAGTCTATGTAGACACCAACCACAAAACTTGTATATTCTAATGTGTTGTTCCTAATCTTTGTTGATTCAACCCGTTTATGGTACAAATGACTTAATCATGCACATGCGGTTGTGCGTCGGGAATAAAACAACATTCTAGACCAATGTGTATGGGCCAAACAAATATGCTCATGTTTCTAAATTGGACGGTCCTCCAAAGATATGACATTTTTTCTAGCATGTTATAATAAGAAGTTTGACGGTTAACCCAAATCTTGGAACGAAAGGCATTGTGTACGATAAAATGTGTTTGATCAATAGAGGCATTAGGATGTCTCTCTTAGCTCAATAGAGGCGGTAGTTTCCGATTTCCAGCACTTTGCTTCTATTGTGGGACTACGTATTAGCCTTGCGTAATCGTCTTTGTTCGCGGCTGGATTATCGACTTCGCAGTTGGAAGCAATTGTTGCTCATTTTGGTTTTGCTTCGGTGGCGCTTCCTGTGCTCTATTTGGGTTTACATCTAATAATTGCACGAATGGTGGATGAAGATTATGCTTATCTATTATAGAAGATTCATCAACGTTTCTAATCATGGTCAGCTCGTTACAAGGCTTTCTCGAGCGCTTGCAAATACTTCTCTCTGTGATATCTAGTGTCACTCAGTTTTGGTTGTCTGCATTTCGGTTACCCCGTCACTGTCTCCAAGAGATTGATACACTGTGCTCGGCTTTTCTATGGTCGGATTATGAACTTAACGCTCCAAAAGCCAAAGTTCAATGGGCAAATATTTGTAAACCTAAGTCAGAGGGGGGTTTGGGTTTTCGGCCTCTTTCTCAAGTCAACCTATTGTCCGGTTTTTAGCTGATTTGGCGTATTTTATTTTTTTCTTCATCGCTATGGGTGGATTGGGTCCGACGACACTTGATTCGGGAAGGGTCGTTTTGGTTAGCTTCAAGCACCTCGGGCTCTTGGATTTTGCGAAAACTACTAAAGCTACGGGATATGGTTGTAGGGTTTACTAAATCCATTATTCATAATGCGCAAGCAACTTCTTTTTGTTTCGATTCTTGGCTCCCAGTAGGAAGGCTTATCGATATAGTTGGAGGTAGTTGACCGCGTGATATGGGGTTTCCTTTACGCTCCACTGTCATAGAAGTTGTGGGTCGTGGATGAAACTTTCGACCAATGCGATCAGATGCTTTACGGATATTGGTTGCAGTCGTTCGTGAACATAGGTCTTTTTGGTGCAATCCTGTTCGAAATAAGTTTGGTCTGGTTCTTCGTAAAATCGGTCCGCAGATCGTGACGGGAATCGATCGATCCAGACATGGATCGGTCGATCTGTGTCCAAAATTCTGGGTATTTTCCAGCTTTTCACGAACACTTCCTTCGACGCTTGAAATCCATCCAAAATGCATTCTTTACGCACAGAGAAAAATATAAGCAAGCTTGTTATATTTTCTGTAAACAAACACAGAGACATCAATTTTACATGAAACAAAATTGAGAAGTGAGATGTACTTAGCAAACCGAGCATTCCAAACCCTTGAGGCTTGTTTAAAGCCGTAAATAGCTTTATAAAGCTTGCAAACATGATGAGGATTATTTTTATCAACAAAGATGGCAGTTGAAACATGTATACCATCTCATCTAAATCATCGCGTAAAAACGTTATTTTAACGTCTAGCTGGTGAAATGGCCGGTTAAGTGTAACTCTAATGTTGAGCACTGTTTGGATAGTTGCTGGTTTTACGACGAAGTTGTAATTTTATGTGAAATCTACATCGTGTTCCTATGATTTCCCATTAGCAACAAGATGAGCTTTATGTCTTGTAAGAGCTTCGTTGGTGTCATGTTTGTGTTTGGACAACCACATATACCTCAAAATGTTAACATTTTGGGAGTCGAGGAACCAAATTCCAAATTAGAGTCTTAAACATAGCGTCATTTTCATCATACATCGCATGATTCCTATTTGGAACATCTAAAGCATGTAAGTGGCTTTCTGAAAGAGGAGATTTGGTATTAGCGAGGAGAGACAAGACATGTTTTGGTTTTTGAATACCCGATTTAGCTCCTGTGATCATAGGGTGACGAGACGGAGCTATAAGCTGAGTCGAAGGAGCTGTGGGCACGAGAGGAGCAGGGGAAGGAGCTGGTGGGTTGAGAGTGGCTGTTGGCTCGAGAGGAGAAGAATAAGGAGCACTGTTTGGATGTGGGAAAGGAGCTTGAAGAATATTTTGTTGTAATGGTGAAGGAAAGTCGAAGTTGTCTAAAAAAGAGTAAGGAGACAAACTTATTTTAGGAGAGAAAGCAGCAGGAAAAACATCTTCATCGAAGTAAACGTACCTTTAGAAAATAATTTTTTAAACCACGAAAACGATACCCGCGATGATGTGATGGATACACAAGAAACAAACGTGGTGTCGATCTTGGAGCTTTCTTGGGAAGATTGGCATTGTTCATGTTTAGAAAACAAAGGCATATGAAATCAGGCAAGTGTTCATAAGTGGGATGCTTGTTGAAGATAAGAGAGTATGGTATTTGGTTGTTGATAGATGATGATGGTAGAAGATTTAAGTTATAAGCAGCGACATTGAGGGCCTCTACCCAATATGAAGGAGAGAGTTTGGCTTGAAAAAGAAGGGTGAAAATGGTGTTATTTGTGGTGCAAGTCATGCGTTCAGACTTTCTATTCTGTTGCGAAATATGTGGGTAAGTGAAACGAACCGAGATTTCGTTCTTATCAAAGTATTCTTTGAATTGGATGTTTTTGTATCTCCGCCATTATCGCTATGGAAGTATTGAATCTGATCATTGAATTGGTTTTGGATGAGGGCAGTAAAATGAATGAATTTGCCAAACACATTGCTTTTTCTTCTAAGCGAATACACCCAAACTAATTGAGTGTAGTGGTCAAGCAACGAAACATAGAATTGAATACCGCTAATGCTTGGATAGGAGAAGTCCAAACATCAAAATGAATGATTTGAAAAGAATGAGTAATATGGCTATCAGATATGTGGAAAGGAAACTTTATTGATTTGCCAAAAGGACATGAGACACAAGAAGAAGATGATGTCTCATTATTACATTGAATCAATTTATTAGAAACAAGAGTACGAACACAAGCTTTATTATTATAAGCTAATCTCTTATGCCAAAGGGAAGGAGAGGAAGCAAGAAGAGCTGCAAGAAACAAAGAGGAAGGCTTAGTGAGCGAAGCTGAAGGCTTAGTGAGCGAAGCTAGAACAGAGTAAAGGTTGCCATCACTTTCACAACGGAGCAGAGTGGTCCATGTTTGGAGGTCCTTCACAGAAAAACCAAGAGGGTCAAATTTCACAGAACACCAACTGTCTCTCGTAAATTGGCGAACGTGGATTAAATTTTTAATAATATGTGGAGTGAAAAGAACGTTGCAAAGATAAAGAGAGCAAGAATACGAGTGAATAGCAGTGAAGTCAATGGAAGTGACGAGAAGAGATGATCCATTACCTACGATGTTAGAATGATTGATGGCATGTTTGAAATTAGAATCGTGATTTTCTTCGGTACCGAAAAGATGAGCAGTCTCACCGTATTCCATGTACCAGTCAGCTGTGTTTCGATCATGCAGAGTCTTCGTCGTAAGCTTGGGCAAACATTGTCAGAGTGAGCTCCATCAGATGAGCTTGGGAGTGATGGGGGCGAGAGGAAGGTGAGGAAGTTGGGCCACGATATGTTGGGTTCTGATGGTTGAGACTCTAGTTTAGAAACTATGTTGGCTAAGGTGTAGTTGGGCCTGACCAGTAATGAGGTTTATGCCAGAAGGGATAATTTGGCCTGTAAAAATTGTAGCCGTTGCGACCCCTCCTGTTACAAAATCGGCGATTACCTCTAGTGTTGTTTTGCTTCGGCGAATGTTGTAGACGAGGCACTGGGTTGGTCGGAGTCGTGATAATGAGAGTTGTGGTTAAGGAAGAATTATCAACATAGATGGGATTTGGATATTTGTGAGATTTTTTGATTGTCGATTCTTCTTTCTCATGTATGAATTTGGCAATGTCAAATGAAAGGTTCTTTGTGCTTCATAACATTGATTAAGTTATCATATTTTTCATTCAATTCATTCAAGAGATACATTACCAGGGTTCGCTCGTTAATGGGAGCATCAACATTCTGAAGCCGATCGGCGATGGATTTGAGCTTTTGGTGTACTCTTGAATCGATCAATCTCCAATTTTAGTAGTACGAAGCTCGTTATAAAATTGTATGCCTCGAGCCTCTCGGTTGTTACTGAACTGATTTTCTATATGAAGGCACACATCTCGAGCTTTAAACCTGTTTTGAAAGACGAACAAAGAAGATTTTGGGCCAATTTCTATTCATATGTAAATGTATAATAAAAAGTTATGCTCATGGTGTTTAATATAGAGTTATAGTTGTAAAGAGAGCATACAAATATACAAAAGCTGAAAAAAGACAAATGGAAAAAAAATTTATGCATTGTGTAGTTATAGTTGTAAAAAACGCACACTAATATATGGAGACAAAAAAAGTTAGACAAAATGAACGGTGCGGGATAAACAAACTAGATTGTTGTTGGGAGACGATTTTTAATATTTATAATGACCTAACAACCGCTCCTAGTCCGCAAGATTAACGGGGTCTAGTTATAGTAAGAAAGGTATCGTTCAAAGATTGAATAGTTTAGAAGAGTTTAAACAAAGAAAATGACACTTGAAAAACTAGTCTAGGGAGCAATCTAGATAGAGGTGTCACAAGTCTCTACTAGATCTATTCTTAGCATGTGAGCAATCATGGACAAGTGCATAAATAAAGACAATAAGTAAAGAGCAATAATTAAAGGCAATAAACAAAGCGCAAAGTAAATAACTTGCAAGCAATAAGAGAGAAGTGGATCTCGAGATAATGGCCATTGGTTCGGGTTCAATCTAAGCAAGTAATGACTTTCCTAAGACTTTATTAGACGGTTAAAGCTATTCCCCGGTCAAGGATCCTCTCATTGTCGACCAACCCACTCTTGTGACGGAGGTCTATTCACCCATACCCACTACAAAGCTCACCTCTCGGATTTTGCCTATATAAGCAAGTAAGGGATAGTATTCTTGAAGCCCTTATAACCATATAGCATCTTGGAATCCCTTTAGGAAAACTACTCTCATAGCCCAAGATGGAAAACCTAAACCTTGTTCACTCAACCATTTCATAGAACACGTTGTAGGCGTCGATTAGCAAGCAATCTTAAGTTTGAG